>JACXGI010000261.1:20518-160387 GCA_016801175.1 Esox masquinongy
CACACACACACACACACACACACACACACACACACACACACACACACACACACACCAAGCTGTTCAACACCTCACATAGTTAAGAGTAGTCAGGAGGGCATACTATCTATGCATTAATGTGTGAAAACATCCCAATTCAAACACCTGCAAAATGTGACGAGCTACAATGCTCATTATATTTATCCTCAAAAAAGGTTGGACAAAATGTATCAAACATGTTGTGAGCAGAGGCGGACTGTTTCACAAGCTCCAAACTAAAGGGGCCACCGCTCCCTCCTACCGACGGATTCCGATTGTTTTCAACCCTACGTTTGAGCCACAAACTGGAACCGTGTCCCGGTGCCTGGTCCGTGTTACCTCCGACTTGATCTTGTTGTCCCCGAAGCACAGGTGCTGGAGGTAGGCCGCCGCGTTGGACTGGACCGAGGGGAACTGGTGTTGGAGCATCTGGATCACCTCAGGCAGCTCCGGGTCTCTCCAGCCAAACTCCCTGCAGAGGACCAGGGGAAATGCAGAGATGAATACTGTCCACGCTTTGACCTGTGTAAAGTCCTCCGTGGCTAACTGGCCCCCTATTCCTTATTTAGTGCACTACTTTTGACCGGGGCCCATAAAGCTCAGTCCAGATGTACTGTTCCGTGTTTAGGGAATAGGGTGTCATTCTGGACTCAAGACACATCGTGATGCAGTGCTCAACTAAATATTCACTCACTGTCTATTCCACTGGAGTCTTCAGTCCACCTTTTTTTCCACATATCTTTACAAATGTGGGGATTACTACGCATGTCTGTGTGCTGTTCCATTTCAGTGCTGAATTGCAACAGCTGTTGCGGTGGTAATTGCTGTAAGTGGTGTTGTAGAATAATGTAATTACAGCGTTACAGAAAAGAATAAGGAAACATAATGTTTGTTGCTTTTAAATGCCTGGCGGCTGGGCCTGTCCCAATGGTTGGAAACGGGCAGCCGGCAGGCCAACACTGGCCACAAGTGAGTTTTTAAATAAAAACGACAAAATATATTACTTCATTTTTATAGGACTTCTGTTTTTTGGGGGGTAAAGAAAATGGCTAAAATCGTCAAAAATACAGCAAAAAATATATTTAATTTGGGAAATCTTTTCCCAAGTATCCACAAAAATAAAATAAGAGACATTATGTACATCGAAATGAAGGTATTAAATTATCCTTACTTAGAAATGACAACCTCTTATTGGGCTTAAAAAATATTTGCAGTATAAAAATTATTGTTTATATTTATTATGATTACATTTCAGCCCCCCATTAATACATTCATACAAAAAAATCTGCCTGGGGCAGATCTAGATGCCTACATCTGGCCTATTGTGTCTTTAGCAATATTGATTCATGAACACTTAGTTGCACACTTAGTCTGCATTGCATTGAGATACACTTCCAAAGCAGAAAAACAAAGTGACACATGACACATGCATTGTCCATGTCAAACAACACATAAGCTTGCATAATGAATAACATAATGAGTGCTGAGCATGAAGAAGCCTGAAGGTGTATTGCACGCACTGTATTTTCCACACAAACTCATGTTCTTTCCATCCCTTGTCTTAGCATACGGCTTAGCATTAAAAAACATATTTGAATCATAAGTGATATTCAAATCAAGCACAATGCAGTTTCCTACACCTGTAAGTAATTAATTCAATCATTCTGCGGTGAATTATACAGACATAAACTTTTAAATCCTTACTCGTGATGAATCACCAGCGACGCAAACATTCAGCCTTTTCCCCCGGGGCTACATGTTTCGCAAGTTATCTCCGCAAATTTTACCTACTCAACCATATAGCACTAGAATTAATAGAACCAACAGGTCATTCTATTCCTAGGTTTTTGTCCCTATTCTACATGCGTATTCCAGATGGTTAACATTTCAAAAACCTGCCCCAGATGACACTAGCCATGGTGCTCCAGTGTGGTAGCCTGTCCTGAGGCTAGTTCTGGGCTGTCAGAGCCCTCTGTCTTCCCCCCGTCCGTGACGTTCTCACCGCCCTCCACTGCCACACCTCAGGAGGAAAAAGAAAGACAGACACCGGCAAAGGCAGCAGCCTCCCTGTACACACCTTCCAGCCCCTGTCAAACCTCCAACCATCGCAGCTGTCTGCAATCAGGCTGTTCAGCTTGTCAGCTAGCTCTCGCTGTCAACACAGATGCCCCAACACTGGCTTCTTAACTCCACATGTCACCGACTCTCAAAGACTGAGAATCAATTACATTAACGAGTAGGATCATGTGTGTGTGTGAGAGAGAAAGCCAGAGAGAGAGAGAAGAGACAGAAAGAATGGGGGACAGAGAGAGAGGGGGAGGGAGAAACAGAAAGACAGTTTGGATGAGGGTAAATCCATTTGATTTCAAACACTTTTTGACAACACCCCTTTTGATTTGAACAAAACCTTCCATATACTGTAAAATGCAGTTTTTTTCCCATTAATACAAGCAGTATTTACTCTTGAAGAAGGTTACTCTGAACTTTTAATTTTGGACCTGATTCCTGAAACATTCAATAGATATAGGGGTTAAATGTTCATTATTTCAGCAAACATACTGTCGCTACAGTGTTTTTATCACTGTAAAAGATAAATGGTTTGATAATAAATGTTTCAGCCTTTATGGTCAAATATCCAGAATTATTTTTATATTATATATTATATAGCATAGCATATACAGCTCCAGAAAAAACTGCACCTTTTTCTTTCCTTTCCAAAAAAGTCGAAAAGGAAGGTTTTGAGTGAGGAACAGGAGGGTTAAAATTAAGAGACCACTGTAAATTGAACGCTTCTGTTCCTCACTCAAAACTTTCCTTTTCAACTTTTTTGGAAAGGAAAGAAAAAGTTGCAGTGGTCTCTTAATTTTTTCCGGAGCTGTATATATATATTTGAGGCACAAATTGCAGTTGAATGGATGTCACCGTTGAAAAGTAATTTTAATTGACATTTTAAGTGATAATCTATCCACCGTTTAATGGATAATGTCAATTTAAATGGCCACGTCTTCTCTATTATCTGTATCTCTATGATTTCAATAATATTTGTAGAGATAGAGATGCTGCAAAAAATTGTTTTTAAAACATTAAAAATAAATTCTGTTTAGGGCATAAACTACTGGTACAGATAATGAAAATAAATCCAGAGAATTGGTCTAAAAAGTCTTCTTTCGCTTTGCTGTTTTCATAGTGTATGCTGTAGTAGACAAGGGAGGAACGGACTGTTTATCGTCCTGGTCTCTAGCTGCCATTATAGTTTCTAACTTCGCTCCTTATGGCATACTTATGCTATATATAATATCATCCAGGTAAAATGCGCGTTCACAAAATAAACCAAGGAGGAAAGCCTGCCTCGCAGAAGGCAATTGGCTGGGAAGTAGTGGCGTGCTCCAAAAATGATAAAAGGACATTCCACTGGCACTTAACTTTTGTTTTTTTTACTGAATAAATCCTATCTAGTGCAGCTTTAACAAAGTTATGTTGGCGCTAGTGTTTAGAGTATCACCCTGTTTGGCTGTTGGTGTTAGGGTACGACTTTGATTGGCTGTTGGTAGAACAAACCATTTTTACAGAAAAAGGTTTAATCATAATGCTGTATAAAAAAAATAGCAGAGGAAAAAAACATGAATCCCTTCATCAATGCAATTCTTCTGTTTAATAACTGTTAACTTTCTCGATAGTACTGAATACTAACATTGACTAACAAGTTAATATTTATATTTAAGCCAACCAAATTGGCCCCCCCAGGCCTGGGCCCGAGACAACATTCACGGTTGTCTCCTCCTGGTCACAACACAAAACCAATCACATAAGATAGGGTCTGAGCTATAAAAAACAGTATAAGAAGATTTTGGTTTTAAAACAACATCAATGTATTTTTTTAATAATTAAGATTTAAAAAAGGATTAAGAACAAAATAATATTTATTTATTTCAAATATATATTTTATCAGGCATTTTGTGCTTTATTGGATAGGCTAGTGGTGAAATATTAGCAGAGAGTTTCTGCTGCAAGAGCACTGGGTGGGAATCGAACCCATGCTTCAGCAGTATATGTGCACTGGAGGCGGCTGCTTAGACTGCCCTGGGCCACATTTTTCAATATTTTTTTTAATATTAGACAACACTGTTTCTAAGCTTTTAAACAATATCAAACTAAACTGTTTATCTTTTTCAGTAATGAAGACGTGTGTAACGGTATGGTTGGGAATGAAAAACAAGTCAACCTTAAGTACCTTTGTCTCTTGAATGTTTTGACAGTCAGGTCCAAAAAGTCACTTTCACACTATTTCTACAATGTGCTGATGTGTATTGAAGGGGGGGTTTTTTACATCAAAAAGTGTGCTGTCAAAAAGATTGAATTCACATGGATTTACCAATGAGGGAGAGAAGTGTGTGAGTGAGGAAAAAGAGGACGAGGAATGTGAGGGAGAAAGAGATGAGTGAGGTAGAGAAAGACGCGTGAGTGAACGAGAGATGTGTGATGAGAGGAAGAGAAGGAGAGAGCGTAAGAGAGGAACAGAGAGAGAGAGAGAGGAGCAGAGCTAATTCGGATCCGACGGGCTTGGCAGCTGCAGAGCTGTCACAGTCAGTGATGTACACGCTCTGACGCCTAAAAGAGCCTCAAGACCATTTCATCTCTTCACAATCCTTCTCCCAGCAAAACCAACCACCACTGAAGTGAGCTGTGGAGAAACGGACGAGGCCATGACCATTTACACAGGAAGAGAAATGTTAACTTTCAGAAAGGTCAACAGAGTGACGGGCTCTCGCTGGAATTCTATCTGACCTCTAACACATAAAACAAAACACAGAGAAATGAAACCCCAGCGCAGCCCCTTCCAATTGGAAGCGGTGTTTTACACGGCAGGGAAGCAATGTACCAACCAAATCCATTTCCAGACTACACGGGCATCCGCCAAGTCTCTCTGCACGCTCTTACTGAGCAGCTGAACCCAGACAAGTGGGCTCTGCGCATGCTCAGTAGCGCCGTAGCGAGGCTCCACCATTACCTAATTGAGTATTGTTGAGCTATTGGAGCTGACTGGTGTGCAGTCGTCAGAAATGATTGTATAAGTCATCAAAGGGAAACAACGCAGAGAAAGGAGGGATTGAGATCCTTTTGTTCGAAAAAAAGAATTGACCAATGGGAGCTATCATTTCTCAGACATTTCTTCTCCCCATCTAATCACTGATGATTACAAAGCTTGTTCATATTCTCTGTGGTGTGTCCCTGTGAGAAATGGATGCATTAGCAACAATATTCCTCCTTACAAACCCTATCTGTCCCTCTGCTATCTAGCTATTGTCTGCTCTTGTATGTATATACAATCATTATAGTTACATCAGATTTCTATCTGATTCGTAGATCAAATACAGCCCGACAGTACGTTTGGCTGTTTACCTTATGCTGATCTTCTCCAGTCTGTGGATTGTTGTATGCATTTTCTCAAAATAAGTCTAACCTCTTGGCTGCATGATTGTTTTTTTCGGAGATCAAATACTACTTAATGGAAAATATTGAAATATTATGTTAAATGCCTGAACACTTTGAGCAAACTGCTGTATTTTTAATCATATCTGATTAGGAGGCAGGTAGCATTCTGAAACATTGCATGGAGTCAAACCAAGTCAGAGGGAATTACACTACATTGGGGTTATTTTTTAGTGCAAACATATCAAAGACTTCTGTGTTCGGCAAGTCTGTGTTAGCTTAGCATTTATTTGCCATGTGTTGAAAATAACACACTTTTTCCTTTATAATGCACCGGTCCTTGATGAACAGTAGCCCACTATTTCAGATCTATGTGACATGGGCACTTTATCAGTGTTAGTTTAGTCCTCATGTATTGTGTTAAATCAACAGGCTCTGAAAAGGAATTTGATGTAAAGCTCCCAGATGCTCCAACCAACCAGGAACCTTGTGTCTGTAATGAAATGACCCCGAAAGACTACTAGAGCCTCCATGTGGAACCATTTGAAATGGATGTTATGGCTCTTATTTGCTCCATCACAGACAGGGTGAATAGGACACTAGTGACCCAGCTCTGTGTGGTAATGTCTGAGATGTGGTCCATTCAGTCTGGATTTGAAGTGGAGTCCTCAAGCCAAGCTTCCGCAGGCACACACACACACCTATACACACACACACACCCACACACACACTCACCATTGGCCACTCCCTCTGCTTAAAGAATAACAGTACGTATTGCTTTACCATGAAATCATACAGAAGAACCGTAAATAAATTAATTATCCATACGGATGGACAGAGTAGCATACGGACACACCCGATTAGCCAGTAAAACCATCACGGGCCTGAATAGAGGTGCTATATATTCGTTGCACTCCAGTATCCATGCTTTTCGGTTCTTCCACAACAATGTGACTTTCAAGAGGGCATGTCGAAAGTAAAATACAGGCTCAGAGTCATGAGAGGGCCGCTCCCATCCCATCCCATTCAGCAGAGCCACATCAGACGGGTAGGCTCCACTCATC
This sequence comes from Esox masquinongy, assembly GCA_016801175.1. Classification (NCBI taxonomy): domain Eukaryota; kingdom Metazoa; phylum Chordata; class Actinopteri; order Esociformes; family Esocidae; genus Esox; species Esox masquinongy. The sequence goes on from JACXGI010000261.1 coordinate 27,031, forward strand.
CACTCCTTAGGGCCCTCTGCACTGTGTCTGCTATTTCAGTTCTTCATTAGAAAATTACCCAGGGACCATGATTCATCCAAACGGCCGGACGAACGCCCGTGATAATGCCACTGTCCTCCTCACGTCTCATCTCGCCCCACCTCCTCAATCTCACAACACGGCCCTGGAATTCTAGAAAAGGAGCCTGATTTGCTCGCTCAGTCAGATGACCCAAAATGCCATATGCCAAGTATGGGTGGTGGGTAGCAAATGATGTTGGAGTCTAATTCCATCGACGTATAAATCAAATCTCGACAGATTTGAATCCGTGTTGATACTGCACATTCTGAACATTCTCTATAGCTGTGTGCTTGTGCGTGCGTGCGTGTGTGTGCGCGTGTGAATTCCCAGCTGAGCACTCCCAGAGCTTTGGAGCAGAAAGGAGCAGTTTGCATAACACTTCACAAGAGTTGAGTATCTGGATTCCAAATGCACTGATTCATAGTGATGAACTTCATCCTCTCAGGAACAAAAAGAACAATCAAAGAATCTGCTGATTCACAACTGAACCACCCAAGACAACAAGCTCTTTCTGTCTCTCTCTCTTTTCACTCTCACCTCTCTTTTCCTCTCTATTTCTGTGACTCCCACTGCACTGGGATAGCAGACTGGCATGTCTATAGCATGGATGTTAGAGCAGTGAAGTGTGTCTTCAGCCCTGAATTCCCTAAGCCGGCCTTTTCGAAAGCTTTCGTTTCCTGAGGACTAAAATGGCACCTTTTAACTTTGAACGGCTCTCGTTTTGCAAAAGAAAGCTTGTCCTACTCATTTTCTGAAGGTCTCCTTCATGTCGTCGCTACAGATCATTCAGCAAAATGTTTCAGTTTGGCAAGGGGAGCTGAATCCCCTCAGCAGAAAGTAATGGAGCGTTTGACGACTCACTGGATTGAAGCTAACTCCCAGGGTTTCAGCCGGATCGTCATTCAGGGCTTTGTTCAAGAGCAGCCAGGTGAACTATCAGCTGGGAACATTTGCACCAGAATACACAATGCCATGCTTAAGGCAATCACACAATTTCTATAAAAGAGTATAAATGAAGTATTCTAAACGCATGGCCGGGCATTGTATTAAAGACAGAAATGGGGGTAGACGATTTAACTGAACCTGTTGTTGGCAAGTGTCTTGAGCCCAAATGATATTTCCGGTGACTTATGGCTTGTAATATAGCTGGAAGACAACAGACTGTAAGAAAAAAAACAGCTCGCTTAGCCTGGCTGCTGTGGCCCACATGACTACTTCAGAAGCTGGTGTCATTCAGAACATTGCTGTCTCCCACTACAGAGGAATGACACAGAGGGGAATGAACCACATTGATGACTCATGTAACTACTCAAAAAGGCCGACAGGGACTTTTCTGTCGCTCACCGTTATTCAATCTGCATGCTTCAGATATTATAACACAAAGGGCAATCCTCAATGATTGCCATTGGAGGAATCAGTGTAAAGGCAGCAGATCCGACTCTTCTCTGACTCAATATTTGAATCTCTTCCCCGTGTCCGGATCCTGTCCGATTAATGTGTTTCATCTCTACTCTACAGACACAGTCCTGGATATCATTTAATGACAGGATTCTACGTAACCTAATATAATAGCATGTAGTGCAACCACACAACCAAAAGTCAACAGCTTGTGTCACTAGACAGAATACACAGGTAGGAAATGCTACAGTTTGTTAACGCCATCTGTTCTAAAATTTGCTCATTGTACAAGACTCTAAACAGCACTGTAGGCTGCCTTGAAAAAAACATCTATCCCCATGAAATTGATTGAGATCCAATGGTTGATATACAGTAAGTGATGTTTTACCGGTGAAACTTGGAAAACGATCATTCCAGATTGACACTGAGAAATGTGAAAGGAAAAATACCCCAACATTTTAGTTTGAAGCCTTTCCCAAACCCCTTAACCATTCAGAATAGATACCATTACATTACTATATTTTTTTCTTACCCTATCCCAAATCTTACTCCTAACCTTTACCAATTATGGTTTAACTTCTACAGTTTGACAAAGAGCCAAAGATGGCACCGTTGTGATTAAAACTTTAAGACAACTTTAAGAAATGACAGATACATGAATACATGGTGTAATTAAAATGTCAGTATTGGCAAGGGGTGTCTTTTATTTGGAGATTATGTTGGGGAAAAGTCCGATTTGCAGTCACTGCCATAAAATAGGACATTAGTGAATTTTCATTTTACTTTTAAACAAATCGACCTAGAAAATCTGACAGACCTTCACAATGTAACAGACTGTAGAAAGAAGTGAGATCAGTTCCAACCCTTCCAATACTATGACTTCCATCAGACGAAATCAGTTCATCTTTAATTAACCATGTCTTTACTCAGCCACAATATCAGACGACAACTACTGCCTGACCAAAGACTAGTTAACGTTATAAATGCTGTGCACGCATCCAAGTGAGATCTGCCGTGTAATTGCCCTCGCTCGCTGTTAGTTTACTTTAGCCAGTCAAATGTGGAGAGTTTTTAAACAAACACTTTAATTGGGAACTTGCTACTCTGCTTCCTTTGTTGCTTTGACGCCACATCCATCCACAGTTCTGCTGTCTAACACCACTGGATGGGTCCCGTCAATATGCTCCACTGACTAAACTTCAAACAGCAACACACGCTGCAAACGGTTAAAGGCGAGGCAGAGTGCAAAGGTTTAAATGTGAAGCATTAGTGACGGATGTCAAAAGAATGTATATGTATATCTGCGTGCCAGAAGAAAGAACACAAACTCACACATCCCAGTAATGGCTGCTGTATTTTTTGACGAGTCATACTTGTTCTCATCCTGTACTAGACAATACCACAATGCAGTGTGCTTTGCATTATGAAACGAGATGGCACTTTTGTTACGACCATTTAACTTTGAATCCCACGCGTCACTGTAGTCTTGAGGATAAGATTAAAACAGGGGGCTTAAGACTGGGTCCGCTGTATTACAGTACAGAACGTATCATTTGGTAATCAGCATGGATTACCTCTCTCTAACACAGGGAGTCCCATATTGTCTATGTACTAATAGGGCTAAAACCCATATCGTCTATGACACGTACTAGCCCATTCATGTTGATTCAACATGCTACAAAGTCATTCAAAAAACACAAAGGCCATATGTTTCTTAAGGCAGCATTCATCCATAATCCACTGTAGTAAAACCAGACAACATTGGGCGTAAAGTGACACAAGACACGTTGAACCCTGTGTGACCTCTCTTTGAGGGGAGGGCATTCTGGGAGCGTTATATACTCTCTCTCTTAGTGCAGCACGGATGCCCCATAAACCTGGTCTCTGGTTGGCTGTCAGCACCTCTCCTACTCATTATCCTTCTGACACCCAGGAACACTTTGTCCAATGGTTTTGCTGCTGGCATTCCGATGTATATAATGATTTACTAACACGTAGCAACGCTTGAATCTGCAATGTGATTCATTAATAACTTAAAAAGATTAAGAAAGATTGCAGAAATAGAGAATGATCATATGCAGTGCAGAGCTGACATTGTAATTCCTGTCCTAAATTCGACCCTCGATTACTCCCCACAGAACATTTTGGGAAGATGAAGCACATTTACAAAATGATGAGAGAAAAATGACAAACGGTGTAAAATGAAGGTGGAAAATGGACGATGGTTGGATAATGGATTCCTATTGTACCTATCCTACTCATACAGTTGGCAAGTTCCTGTTGCCTACCCAAAAAACGTCCATCTGCTGCCACAAATCCGTTAAAGCTGAATTAACTAAAGTCACTAACTCTGTCACATCGTTAACTTCAATTACTATGAAAAGTGCAACTTCAGAACTTAAATCCGAATACTATAGACATATGTCGCAGCTTTGAGCCCAATTGGAAGTAAATTTATTAACTGAACTATGAGTCTCTCAGTGATCAGGCTACTGCAAGTAAATGGGAATCAGAAGACAATGCAATGGAAAATTGAACTATTCTGTTTAATGCTCTTTCATTGTTAAGTAGAATGTCCCTGGCATTTGAGTAGCAGACATGAAGGACAGATTCAGTGAAGGAGAGATAGAAATTAGAAAATAAATGTTGGATTACTTTGTCATTCTTTGCTCGGCTTGATTTTGATTCCAGACAAGGAATTCAGGGTCGTACCTATCAGGAGACAGGCAGAAAGAAAAAAAGGGAGGTGGGTGTCTCACACAAAGGAGCTTGACAAGAAGAAAATAATACTCATTTGACTGTCTTTCTTTCTCAACACTTTTCATATTACACACTTCAGAACATGCACTAGATGATGTGATTGTGGTGGATGGGGGTCCGTTAAGGAGGGGTCTTACAAAAACCAAGAAACGGGAGGATAATAGCTCGATCAGCTAGTCCAATTATGGATTGTTCGGTCATCAGAACCACTATCATAGATTGTGGAGAGATAAGTTTCAGCAATCTTATTACTATCCCACTGAACTGAGATCTGGGTAGATGTATCAGGACTATGCTTTTCTATGGTTTAGGAGTATCTGCTAAATGGTGACAGGAATTATTGTACGCTGCAAACCACTGTTTTAAACCACAGCTACATAACATCCTTAATTGTGGTTGAGTATTTGAGTAAATCATTGTTTCGCTTGTTGATTTTGAACATGATTTATTAAAACGCATAATTTATAACTTTCCACAATGTAATTGCTTATTATGCTCAATATAGGGCTCATTTCTCAACAATGAATGTGAATTAAGACTGGAGACCTGTTTTTGTGGGACCCACCCTTTAACAATAATGAATATGAAGTAAACAAAAAAAAGGGAGTAATTTCTCATTTGAATATGACTGTATTGATTGTGCATGTTGTGAAGTTGGTTGCAGCCAGCAAATGCAATGCATCACAAGTCAGTCCACAGAAAGAGTGTGCAAATGCTAGGAGAAATGGCAGAACTACAGCAGAGACAGTGCAATGTGGAAAAGAACAATTGTCCAATAGCAAAGGGGTGGTGAATGAAGAAAACAGAACAGGAAAAAATAAAAGTCATGAAATCGTAGAAGATGCAAATACAGATCGTTCTTAACACTTGTATTAGTGTATATATAATTGGTGCGACTGAGAGTATTTTTTTAAATTCTGATTATATTTCTATACTCTAAAATAATGAACTCCTTGGTCAGACCCAAACATAAGCAATTCTGATACAGTACAGAAATACAGCCATACAACTTAGAAATGAAGGCCACCGCTCGTGAAACCCTTTGTAAAAAACACACACACAGACACGCACACACACGCACACACAAAGTTTACACAATGTAAAGGCAGAAGTGAGGTTTAACACAAGCCTCATGTGCCCTCCAGAAAAGAAAAGTGTCTGTGTCATTCCCAGTGGTACGAACAGGCCTTTAACCAGAAAACAGACTGGGAGGCCGTGAAGTGACGTGCGCTCCGTATTCCACAGTGGCCTTGTCTGAAGGAGAGCAGAGGTGTGTTAGCAGTGCCATAGCAGCACTCACCTGGGATCTTTCTGGATGCTGTCGACAGACGGGGACCGAGCCAGCGAGGCCTCCGGGGGCAGGGTGGGGCCTGACTTGCTGTAGGGAGATTCGGTGGACGGGCAGAACTGGAGGGTGCGGTACGGGTTGGCGTAGTCGGCGGCCGAGCCGGGGGCGAAGCTGCCCCTCTGGTACGGCAAAGTGCCTGAGGCGTTCTGGCTGCTCGTACGCTGCAACGGGATGGAGTCAACACCAGGGGAGGACGGGGCTACGGCAGGAGGGAAGTAAGGAAAGAGCAGAAAGTTCAGGACCTGTTCACAAAAATGGTTTACTGGGTCTAGGCAGAGGAATGAGCGAGCACGAAGTGAGAAAAGAAAGAACAGCAACCACCAGAGAAATAGGAAAATGGACACAGGAGGGCAAAGTCAAAAGAAAGGCAACAACAATCACTGAACAAGAAAAAAACAGTTACAAAACCAAAAAGAAATATACTGACTAACTGTGTCAAAAAAGACTCAAAATGTTTCAATACATTTCCATTAGGATGAATGCAATAAATTAAATAAATGTTGTTATATTAAAGTTGTGTAAATAAACCTATAAAAGAGAAATCGTCATGACAAGAAGCAGGCATTCTACAGATTATTCACTCTGCTCTTCCTCCATTTAAAAGACCTTGGGCAGTCAATCAGTCACTTACTGGAAAACAAACGTTGTGTTTTCATAATGTTCCCGAGGAGCACTGAAAATGACCTTGTATTCAAAACACTTTCATTTACAGACAATATTTTCTTGTTAAGAATTAATGTCACAAGAACTCAATGAGGATGACTAACAATGACTAACAATTTCATTTTCAATAAAGTCAGAGAGAGGAGCCTTTGCAAACTATGTTTTCTGTCTGAAAAGACTGCTTTTCAAAAAAATAAATGACATACGCTGGCTTCCAATCAAATACGGGGCAGACATAAAATAGTACTCAAACATCAATGTAGGCCAATGCTACTCAGAATAGACTACACTGTTCGTTGGTCAAATAGCTAAAGGAAAGAATTGGACTGAGAGAACATTCCTCCATTGAGGTGTTCCAATCTGCCGGGCAGCACATCACCGTACTAAACTGCCTTCCTTGGTCATGGCTCAAACACCACTACTGCTAATCCTAGCCATGTTGAAGAAGAGACCTATCTATTTATCTGTTTCTAGGAAGCATAGCTTTCTGCCAGCTTAACACAAAGTGAGAGGTGAATAGGGTTTACAGTGGCAGCAAACTCCCTGACAGCCATCAATTGTGCTTGACTCATGGACACTCCACCTGGGCAGCTCTCAGTTGTACTAGCATTGGATAAATGGTATATCAGACCAATTCACATTGGCTGAATGTTGTGTGTGGGTTGAAAACAAATGTTGTAGCACCATCAGAAATGTGAATTGGTTTACAAAATGTTGTCCCATTGCAAACGAGTTAGTTATGCAACTGGGATTCTGAGTTCATGATAAACCAATACTTGTTGTTTTTGGATATAAAAAAAGCAAAAAACAACATTAAATCAACCGATGTGAAACGTTACTCTTGGGTTTGCCTGAAGGGCATCAAAGATTAGGATGAGTGTTAGAAGAGGAGGGGGACAGCGCTGGCTGGCAGGATTTAAGCCAACAGCTTTCAAAGACAATCTACCATCTCGACACATGCTCAATGAAGCACCAGTAGAAGTGCTTAATGTCCCCACAGGACCTTTATAATACAATAAGCATGTAACCTCCACAAACAGGAAGCAATATTGTAAACCAACTGGCTAGCCTTTATAGAACTATAAAGCTTTTTAGATTACACACTAGTATTCCGTCATTTGCAGTTATATGTGGAGGGGAGACACGTGCTCATTAAAGAAGGTATTAGGAGAAATTCTGTGGAGTGCATTTGACCATGGTGCGTGCCTCAGACTCAAGTTTCCAATGCTTAAGCGGCAATTCTGCAAGATTAATTGAGATTAATTTCTGTCTAATATCTAATTATCCAATGATCTGTGACTGCAAAACAAATTGCCATCAAGATACTAATCAGATTTGCATACCTGAACTGAAAAATTGAGATAAACTAAACGATCTGATGGAGCGATAAATATGCTAATCTTGTTTTTTTTTTCCTTCAGTTGTTTTTCAGGAAAACCGGTTCAAAAGCCCACCTTCTAAGTTCAAACGGGATGAGCTAAATGTGGGGCACTCAATGGAATAGCTGCTTCCTTTGGGCTTGGTTGTGTTTGCTTAATTCCCGGCTAATTCTGACGATACACAATTAATTGTTTCATTGAGTAGATTATCCCTATCAAGGATTATTCAAGTGCTCAGTCAGAATCTCAAAGAGCCAATAAAATATTATCAGCGACATGTTTATGACTGTCTCCACCACGATGCTTTGACTGATGATGCTCTGTGGAACAATACTGCTAGGTAGAAACATAAGGGGATTTCCAGTGCAGCGAGCCAGGGCCCTCCGGACCATCTCACTCACCCTGGTTGTGATTGAGGCCCCTGAGGGAGGGTTTCTGGTAGACCCTGTCTTCATAGATGGGGTCGATGTGGTGTTCAGGAGACTGCAGGGGTCGCATCTCTGATCCCAGGTGACTGTGCTGACTGCTGTAGGAGCCCCGGGAGCCTGAACGCCGCAACACAAACACAAGTCATCACACGGCTCCGGACACAGTCGACAGCGACAACGCGATCAAGCCGCGTGAGCCACTGCGTTGACGTCCGTTTGAGGAAAAAAACAAAACGGGCCGCTGAGAAAAACCCCCACCCATTTTTAGACACAATATACAGGACATGTTAACCCACCAGCCAGACTGCCAGGCCTCCCCAAGGTGGCGTTGGCGTACAGCTCGTGGGAGATCTTGTACTGGTCGGAGGAGTGCATCATCCGCTTGGTGGGGGACAGGGTGGCGTAGCTGCCCACCGTGGAGCTCAGCTGGTGGAGGGGTGACGAGCCAGAGGCGTTGCCTGAGGAGGCCATGTGCAGCGGGGAGGCGGAGGACAGACCCGCGGACCCCACCACCATGTTTATGGGGGAGCTGGTGCTGTAGGACTTGGCCAGCCGGCTGGGGGACTGCTTGGGCGACGAGACCCGCTGCAGGGTGGCATAGCTGGGCATGTCGGAGGCCGAGCCCAGGCGCTGGAGTTTGGTGGGGGAGCCCACGGCCTGCACGGAGTGGGGGGAGCTGACGCGTTGGGCGGGCAGGGTGGAGCAGGAGTAGTACATGGAGGGGGCGGGCGCGGCGTCGGGCATGTGGAAGGCGCTGCCATGGCTCTGGGCAAAGGACTCTCTGTCCCTGGCCTGGGAGGAGTCCACGCCCGCAGCCAGCTGGGCCGCACGGCTCGACGTCACCTGGAGAAGAACAGCGGGAACGTTAGACACGCGCATCAAACGGCATGGTGAAATCCACACTATACACCAAAGAGGCTAAATGACCTGACAATCTATAGGTCACTTCTAAATGGCAATCTGTTCCCATTGGGGTCTGGTCAGAACTAGTGCACTATGTAGGGAATTGAGTGCAATTTGGGACATAATCACCTGATTGTAACTGTGGACTGCCCCTCCCACCTGGCCACCACGGGGCAGGGCCTCAAGTGCCTGGTTGCTGTGGTAACCGGCTGGGTAAGAGAGTGAGCCGTCTTGATTGTTCAGCTGCAGTGCACTCTGGGATAGCAGGCCTTGTCCTGATTTTTGTTGCGAGGAAGGAATAGTACATTTTCACATTTTAAGATTTAGCGGATTATTTATTCAGAGTGAAATATTTTGACAACCTCTTACCCTCTGTCTCTGTAACTCACTTTAATCTCTACATCTCTGTCTTTCTCTCTGTCTCTGTTTCTAGAGAACAGTGAGAGTTTATTTGATGCCTCTAGGTCTGTGTTTCTCTCTGCCTTGGTTTGTCTCTCTTTACCACTCTCTTGTCTCTCTCTACCTCTCTACCTCTCCTGTCTCTCACTAGCTAACTCTACTCTATTTTCTCTCTCTAGCTCTATCATCTTGCTCTCAGTCTTCCAGCTGCTTTTGTCTCGCCAGTCTCTCCCAGTTTATCTCTCTCTCTAATGTTTACTAAGGATATGGAAATTCTCCTTCTCGCTCTGTTTTTCTTCCTACTTTCTCACACTCAGTCAATTAAACTCAATAGTCATTATTGAAATGGGAAGTTAGGTTACTTACATTGTCAAAGAATACATGACATATTAGTAGTCAGACCAATGGCAAATGGCAAAACCCAAACCAATGGCAAAACTCAATAGTCATCATTAACAACAGTTGCTACAGCAACATAAGTAAGTAATGAGAATAGTACAACAACTTAATACTAAAATAGTAGGATGCCAATGTTGAAATGTCAGAAAAGCTTGAAGGCATGACATACAAAACACATTGTATCAGTGGCTATGCCTCAGATTGTGGCAGGAGGCCACACATTTGGCTGCCAAAGAAACACACTTAGCTTTTTTACCCAATTTGTTTTTTCTTCTTCTTTCGTGGTTTCAAATTCAATGTGGTTACTGATCATTTTGGGAAAGAAAGCTTCCCTTAGGTCTTAGTATTTTTCAAAATGTAATAGAAAATGCAGATCTGTCTCCACCTCTCCCTTGAAACAATGAACACAATCAGTCCTGTCTGGGTAACCAGGTTTGCCTGTGATGAGCAGTCTCTATTGCAAAGATGTGTTCGCTGAGTTCTCAGTTTATCAGTGGTCAGATTGTTGGCCACGGTGTATTGTTTGTTTAGAGCCAAATACCAATGAAGTTTACTTTGAGATTTTGTAATGTTTTCCCAATAGTTAACATAATATTTTTGGGGGGTTATAATCTGTTTGGGCCAGATTGTCTCAGTTTGGTTGACTGTTGTTTGTGAAGGTTGCCCCAAAACATACTCAGTAAGGGTATTCTTTATATAAATGTGTTGGCTTTTGGGGGCTTATAGTGGTAGGAGTGAGGGTTGCTTGTTTTTGAGTGGTTATAATATGGTTCTAAAACGAGAGGCTGTTTTTTTAATTAATTAATTAAGAAATATTAGCCAAATTCTGCCCTGCATCCATTATTTGAGATTCATCTACGTAATCCAAGAATTCTATCAGAATTTGCACGGAAGATTTCAATTGGGTGTTTCTCCCATTTTCTTTAAGTATGGATAGATTAAAGGACCCCACTCTTCACATCCCTATCAGGCAGTTGGGTTAACTTTAATTGATTTGTCAATTTGGATTTGTCTTTTGATAGGGTAAAAAGCCCTTCTTCCTTTCTCTTCAGTCCCTCTCCCTCATTCCCTCTCCCTGACCCAGACAGGCAGAGACAGAGAGGGAGTGCAGCATGCATAATTGATCAGGAGGAACTGGGAGTCACTGGGCACAACTGGTGCAGAATGAGGCCAAAAACACGGGTAATCACAGACTACACAGTCTTTTGGCCCACCTACAGCTCTCTGGCACGGGTCATTTTAATAGCATGAAAATAAAACGAACGCTGATCTGCATTTATGTGCATCGCCAACACCGCTCAACGTAACAGCGCCATTAGCCTTTAACTCAAATAGTAGCATTAACATAAGCACTACATTTCCATAGACCTATATTTTCATTTCATTACATCAGCTGCAATACAAATGAGTATACCGTATTGTACTTTATTTAAAAAAGAAGTGCGAATGTGTTGGAAGTCGAAATTGAACGACAGGCACGCAATTAAATAAATCACATCTAGTCTACAGTATAGTAGAACACTATTTTGCTCTTTGATAGTACTATGACTGCCGTGCGTGTGGCTAGGTAAAATGCTGTGAACCTGTTTCCGCGTGACCTGTTTCAGCGCTACACTGCGTTCACGTCGGTGAGCCTGCCTCGCCTTGGCAGCCTTCACACCTTCTTCTACATTTACTCTCACATCCGTGTTCTGGCAACACCAACCTCATTTTCACATTAGTGTGAAGTCGCTGGCAATTTGTGTCCGATACCTGCCTCTGCAACACTCTGGCATGCCTACACGGAAACCACACCAGCACGGACCCCAAAACACCCACGCGCTCACGCAAACACACACATGAACACGCTCAAGCATAGAAAACCATTCCGGCATCATTTTCATTCAGGAAAAGTGAGCTAGGTTTAAGCCCTGCAAATGCAGTAGTAAGTGACTGTGTATTATTTAACGTGTGATATTCATCTTAAAGCTGGGATACGAAAACCACAGCAGAAATGTATCTGGGACCACTTCCATGCATTAGAGAATCTAAGTGAGTATTTCATGAATACATAATGTCAATGGCTGAGCATTTTTTGAGAAAGGATTTCAGGAAGGGAATGTAACAGGTCATAGAACAGTCCATTTGTGGTGTGTGTGTGTGTGTGTGTGTGTGTGTGTGTGTGTGTGTATGTGTATATGTGTGGTGAAGTATAATAGACCAACAGAGCAGAAGAATATCCCTGGCATGGTGGTCACTCAGTGGGCGTTAAATATGCAGGGATTGACCTCTTTATTCATCTGATCTACGACCTGCATTCTCTAGCAACACGTTTCAATATTTAATCAAGACCCTATTTTTAGCCTTACTGCTTGAGTGGGAGTGAGATTAGTGTGAAGTGCACAGTGTATGACACACACACACACACACACACACACACACACACACACACACACACACACACACACCGCACGTCTATCCACACATGCAGATTCATACATTTCTAGCACCTAAACTTGCTGGTCTTTTCAGCATATTGAATATAGTTGTGATTTCTTTTGTAGTGGCTGATTTTAAACTGTATTCCTTGTACACATGTGTACTCTGCTGTGCTCAAAAGAAGCTGCCGACAACTCGGCTAGACATCATTTCCATATCAAACGTTTTACATGTGGAATATCTCCTGCCAGCTAATGCTATCTCAGTGGCTCTTAGGATAAATATGAAGATCATTTTCTTGGATCAAATAAATCAAGGGCATTTGGGATTGAAAAAACAATACAAACAACTGTTCTGAATAGAGGACGCAAGAGTGGTAAGAGCCTTGAACACCTGCAGTATCTAGTTCCTGATTGAAACATTCACGGTCATTGACATCAGTCAGTGCACTACAAAAGAGAGACCTATTACCTAGCATTTCTCTATCTGGTTGATTTTGTACAGATCATTACTGACATTTTTCTTTACATTTACAATATTGAAATTCATCAAGTTTGAAAAATGTCAAAGTTGTATCAAAATATGGTAGTTTTAGCTTGCATAATATTTGCCAGTCATTTTCTATTGGCTATGATATCTTTCTGTTAAATATATAATTTCCAAATTACATTATATAAGGACGCAATGTCATTCAACATTGAAATCAAACTATTTTATTCAAAAGTTGCAACATTCAATGTACTGTATATCTAAAGCTAGGTCAAAAATAATGAGCAACATGAGGAGAATGTTCTTACTGTCGCCCGTGGAAAATTCTTGGGAGTCAAGAATCCCAGATTCCTGGAGTGACCTAATGCAGGAATCCACCAGCTCCAACCCGGTTGTCAGTTCCTCCTCAATGTCCTTCTGTCCGTCTGTGGACACAGCAAAACATGCAGGATCAGTGTTCCAATAAACCCACTGGTTTATTGCGAGGATCAAGGTTTATTTGAAAGGCATTTGATAACGCACAACTTGTTGACCATGCAACCGTGTTTTAATAGTTTTGTGATCCCAATTAGCCTACGCTCTGGCAACAGCTAGTTTATCTTAAACAATGAATGAAAAAAAAAAAAAAATTCAGGTAAAACTTTCCACACTCAGTTTACAAATACGGCATTTAAAATGTGCATGTAGACATCACAGGCATGAGAATATCAACAGAGTAAAAAAAAAAACTCAAGACAGAAATAAATTGAAATCAAAAATAATCCAAAAGTACTGTTCTTCCCGATTCCATTAAGAGTGTCTGTCTCCGCCTATCTGTCTGTGCCTAGAGTAAATGATATACGTGTCCTCTGTCTTATGGTTTCAGTCTGGGAAACACTACAGAGTCAAGAGATAAGACCTTACACAAAAGGTTTAAGATCAGCGTTAATCTCTCCTCTATAGCGGCAGGCGTAAAGGTTGAGGCTTCTGGCAGCCGACACTTGGTCCTCTACCCTATTACAGTCATAAGGACGATTACCATCCTTTTAACTCGGGGATAATTCTTTGTTCAACCGCACCCAAAACACTTCTTAACTCCTTACTGAAACTTCTGCAGTCAGTGACTAAGGAGAGCAGAGGCAGGCTCCTAAATATAGTCCTGTTCAACCGGTTTAGGATCTTTGACGACTAGCTTCAATAAAATCCTAAATGACTTTTATTGTTTTAGTGTCTTTAGTTCTTTAGAAGATACCACTGTGTTCCGTGGTGCATACTTTTGCCTAACCCCATCAATCCAGTGTCACCTGGACGCTCACATTTGAGCCCTGGACTGACGAGACAGACAGAGAACCGTTGCTGTTCTATCTGACATACAGCAATTGCTGTCAAGACCCAGGAGGGAGGCACGGTTCACTAGGGCTGTGACGGTCCTGGAATTTCAGGTCACGATAATTCCTACCTCTAGTCTTCCCCACACACTCCTGCACATTTTAACGCAGCCAGAGCATCAAACACAGTGGCAAAGAGGAGGAGATATAGGTTGTAACAGACTAAGTCAGCAAAACAAGTGTTTATAAACGATACTAAAACTCTTTCCACATTAGCATAAAGTTGCTAAAAATGATATTTATTAATGTGTAATAATATTTTGGTGGCCTGGGCCATAAGACATGTGATTACTTCATCCATAATCACATGTCTCATGGTCCTGGTCTCCTGGAATTGTCTCTCACCATCACCATGTACACAGTTGAAGTGAGGTTGGCATCATATTGATATCGACAAGATGGTGGAGGACAGATTATCATGTGCTCACCTTGGTTATTCCAGCGAAACTTCTCATCTGCTGAACTGAAGGAGAGAAAGAAAGAGATCGAGGTCAGTACAGAAGAAGCACACATTCATCTTCCTCTGCCACAGATGCTTATCCAAAAGCCCCGCCCCTGATCACCACCCAGTGGCTGGTCATTTACATTCATTTATTCACTATGAATCGAATTCTGTAGACATTCATATTCTCGGCAATACATTTGTACCTCACAGGGACCAGTACCCTTAGAGACTGAAGTGTGGGGGGGGGGGATATGTGCTGCTACAGATAGAATGTGGTTCTGTCCCCGTCTCTCTGTATGGCCGGGCGGGTGGGGGTCACTTCCACCTTCAGCGTGGTGTTGACTGTTGGAGTAGCCGCCCCTCCAGACACCACTAAGCCTGAACGGGGTCTCCCTCCAGGGGTTAGGTTGAGAGGAGGGGGTTACACGACACACCACCCGGAGAGACTGGGACACGTGGTCTGGGGGGGACGGGCTTAACCCGTGGGCGCCATCCTGCCCCTCCCCTCCCACGAAGCATTACGCATGTCATAGGGAGGGAAAAACACATTCCAGCCCTTTATCACATGGTACCTCTCCGCCTGGCCTACTTCCCACCCATGAGCCACGGGGAGGGTGAGGCACACAGCCATGAAAACACAGGCCAAGGCCAGTTACAGGAAAGGCCAGTTACAGGACAAGACCAGTTACAGGAAAGGCCAGTTACAGGACAAGACCAGTTACAGGACAAGGCCAGTTACAGGACAAGGTCAGTTACAGGACAAGGTCAGTTACAGGAAAGGTCAGTTACAGGACAAGGCCAATTACAGGACTACAGGGCCACAAAAGACTAAATACACATCTCACCAGTAATTGCAGCTCGACGCCGTTCACAGATACCTTCAATATTGCGTGTAATGATATAATGACTCTGCCAGTGTTTTGAGGTTACAGCCAGGGGCGCTTAACTTAATGTAGGCTATATTTGTAATTCTACATGAGTGGATGACTATTCCGGGTGGTAAAATGGCTCCCTGCTGAGAAGGGCTGCCAGCTTATCAGACAGAGACGGTCAGCGAGTGGCGCTTCAGTCATTATAATTTTCACAGAGAATATGTTGTTGTAGTGGCTAACCCCCAGCCCATCATAGGGTCTGTACGTCAGATAACCACGCTGGGATCGATGGGAGATTACATCTCTGATCTGGAGGAGCACACAAACAAAAAAAAAAATCCTAATCACTATGGATCCCAGAAAATGGGAGCTTGAGTGGAATATTGAGCCCTCCACTTCCCCATCCCCTGATCAATGTGATTGTCAAAAGCGACTGGCCGGCCAGAAGCAGGCTGCCTCGGAGCTCAGCAGACACTCTTACCACTGGGCTAAATGGTCATTCACCGGCCCTTTGGCCAAGTAGCAGCTGCTAAATCATCCCATTGATTTGTCCTCCGCGGAGTGTGTGAGGATTCATATCGTGAGCCTGTCTCTGTTTACACTGGGGTGACGAATTGCCAGAGAAAAACAAACGCCACATGTTAATGGGGTCTGTGCATTGGCCCGCGAGCGCTCATTCATCATCGGCCCTTTATTGAACAATACGCACACACAACAACACACCAGAACGGGGTGGGGGGGGGAGAAATAGAGCAGAGAGGGAGAGGCTTTTTAGGCTTGAGCGGCCTCTCTGTTGATCTGAAAGGATAGCTAATAACCAGTGGCTGCCATCGCTCCCTCTGTCCGTCATAATAGTCTCCCCATTGTTTCGGGGACTTTTTATTGGCTAAGCCTGTAGGCCCATGTCTCAGTCTTGAGCTTTGAAACATCGGGTCTTGTACCGGGACATCACTTGACAGAACCGGATAGCCGAACAGCCCACTGTAACGGGGAATCCGTTGCGTCTTGACAGACACTGTCCAGGTCCAGATCTTAACTCCTGGCCACAGTGATGCAGACGATTCGCATGGCAGTGATTCAGAAACTTAGAGGCAGTGGCTTAGACTGCTGCTCCGCTTAGGAAACCCCTTACACCTAACACTCTCCCATGATCTTGGCAGCCGGTGTGTTCAAACGGCAGGTTACAAGGCACGTACGTATATCTCCATAGCCATTTCAACTCAAACCTTGTTTCTTATATTGATTCACCACTGCACAATCTATCCAATCTGGACGGATAATTAACTATAAAAGAGACCGAGGCATAATTGATGGTGTGATTAACTGGGTGTGCAGCTGCAGGTTCCCGTTTGTATCCGTTAATCACCGTTAATCCCCTGCTTTTATGGAGTCGTGCCGGAAATTGACAGACAATCGAGTCGCGGGTTACATTCCGTGGTGAGATCATCAATATCCACCATCATTCATATAATTATGGTAGGAGGTAATTAAGGGAGTGGATAACCTACTATTGGTAGTGAACTGCCCAGCCGCAGTGCGTGTGTGTGTTGGAGTGTTAGTGCTGAGAGCGACATGAGGAGTGAGGACAACATCGAGTTGGGAGTCTTAACGCTGTTAAACAACTGTTACCACTGGCGTTTAAAAGTGGAAGAGGTTATGCAGGGTGGAAGAGACCAGCAGCATACTCTCCTGATAGGGTAGAACATCCGTTTAGTCTTGCTCTACGATAACAACCCCCCCCCCCTTTATACAGTACAGTAAAGTAACACTGAATATCCAGTACAGACAAAGTGGACATAAAATACATTAACAGTGAATATGTAGTCGATTACAGTAACCCTCAGCGTGATTTCCCAGAGATGCATTTGAACAAAACGTTCTCCCTACACAACACGACGGCTGCAACCTTTTTCAGCTCATCACTCCGAAGCTCTCCTTGTTATCTGTGCCGGTAATATACAGACGAGAGCATCAATTTCGCGACACGCCTTTCGTGGCGTGTGGAGTTGTGGCGCGTGGCATTTGGATATTGCAACTCGCACTCCTTCAAGGCAGATCTTGATCAAACATTCATAAAATGGATGCTTTGCTGTAGGAGGGAGGAGGAGCAGAGCCGTTCTGAAACACTGTCTCCATTATGTCAGGGAGGCTGTGACAGTGTAGAACAGAGGTAGGGAGCCATCTATTGTTCTCCACAGATGAATGTGAAAGGAGAGAGCAGATGAGAGCAGGAGACAGCAGGGCAGGGCAGTGAAGAAACAGAAATGAGAGGGAAGGTACAGGATGGGGAATGGAGGTAAGGGCAGAAACAGGAAGTGGAGGGAAAGAATAGGAGAGAGGTGGAGGGAAGGAACAGGAAGGGGAGTGAAAAGAAGAGAAGGAACAGGAAGTAGAGGGAAGGGATAGGAAGAGGAGGGGAGGGAGGGGACAGGAGAGTGGAGAGCTGGACTAGTCCCACACTCTATAGCCTATAAATATAAAGAAGCTAGTTACTCACTGAATGGAGAGTTGAGAGCTGGACTAGTCCCACACTCTATAGCCTATAAATATAAAAAAGCTAGTTACTCACTGAATGGAGAGTGGAGAGCTGACACATTGAGTACAAACAACCCCTCCACTTATCCCATAAAAGGGAAAGGACCTCTTATAACCTCTTATAACGTATCTTTTTGTAGGCTAGAACAGGTAGAGTCCACCTCCTCGTAATATCTAATCGAGGAAGCGAGAACAGAGGGTCTGAAAGTGTGCGATTACATAGACACGAAAAAGGAGCTGAACGCAGAATAGTGTGTTTAACTAAATTGTCAGGAGAGCGCGACCGCCCCGCTCATCTAAACAGAGAGCATGTTGGGACTGGTGTGGTTTTAGCTGCTCGCTAACTTCCCCCTGCTCGGAGTGCTATCCACTCAGGGAACGCAACACTGGTGGCCTCCGTGTCATAATGCGAGAGAGAATCCATGAGATGGTACAAATGAGTACATCCCAAAGGCACTCATCCGCTAAAATAGCCGAGACACCCCCCAGCGTCCATTACAGGAGCGGGCGAGCGAAAAGATCATACTTATCATACCTCCCATGGCACGACAGAGAGAAAGAGACAGAGAAAGAGAGTGAGGGGTAGACAGAGAGAGAGAGAAAGGATGAGCGGCTAAAACGAGAACAGCTTACCCACAATGAATAATGCCAGAGATAGCGGACAGAAATCCGGTCATTTTATCCGTTCAATAAACACATTTGGAATCCAATTATAATCCATCTATATTTTTCTGCTCGTCCTGGATAATATGTTTTATCAGGAGCAGGCACAATGGCATCCACATCCCTAGTGCGCACCAGCGCATTGAAATAATAGGTTGGAAAACACCAAAGCGAGGAAGGGGTCCGTGACTGCGAAAAGAGGCAGACAGCCCTCACTGGAAATGAATTCTCCCGTTTCAACCCCAGGAGAAACGGACATACTGTCGGGGAGAGGATTCTGCTGAGTCAGGGGACTGAGACTCATTGTTAAGGCGATGGTTTGCCAGGCAGCTCCTGAGGGGAAGGAGAAGAGGCCAGATGCCTCGCCGGGACGGCCACAGTGATTCATAATTACCTGTTAACTGCACAGACAGAACACCTCGACAGCAAATGCAGCGCACCACTTTTGACAGGTGCGCTATAGGGAATAGTTCGCTATTTAGGATGCACATGGTCTTTCTGAACAGGCCCTACATCCTACAAGGGTCACAGGCGAGGCTATGGATAACATGATGCATCGAAGTGTATTTGTAATGCACATTTTCCACATGAGATGTATTACAAAGCGCAATATCCTGGGGTCGAGGTTACAAAGCGCCTAACAGCAAAAGATTCAAAGTAGACAAGTGAAATAGTAAAAAACATTAGACAAAATAATCTAGTAAAACCGTACCACAGTAACAGTTTGAGCAACCAGTACAATAACACACAAATAATTCAGATACAAGCAGGCCAACACACAGGGGTTAAAATCAGAGGTTGGAACCAGTTCACGGAACAGAAAAGAAAACTAAAAACAGAACTTGGAACAAACATGATCTCGAGTTCTTGATTAAGTTAAGCAATAATGGATATTAATTACCATATTGTCTGTAATATCATGACGCCAAGCACTTTAATCCAAGCCTCCTTCAAGTCCGCTCCTCACTCGCTCTCTCCTCGCACCCACAAAAATCCAGTCTGCCTCACTATTTGGCAGATTAAAAATTTAACAAAAGGTACTTTGCTGGTTCAGAACTTTATTTTGTGAAAAAGGGTGGTTTTGTTCAGAACTAAACTATTCGATTTTGATGTGTTTCTAACCACTGGACAAAATCTGTGAAATAGCATGTCGAAAATCTCATCTAAAAAGGTTTGTTTTCAGATTCTTCTTGAAAATGTGTACTGTATGTGAGGTAGGCTGTTCCATAGACCAGAACCATAGTGACGTAAGCCCCACCAAACATTTTTGTCCCTTATTTTTCAGTGAATTAGAAAATTAACAGGTTAATCCAAGGACATCAAAACGTGTGTAATGTCTACTCTTCTTCTGGTCATTCATAGCACGTATGCTGCAGCATTCTGACTTAATTACCATTGGCTAATGTTTTGGAGGAAAAACGGTAGCCACTGGTAGCACTAATGCTAGCAAAATGCTACAGCGGCCTCAGACATTCATGGGCTGTCTGAGGTATTATGATTCATTGGAAGAGGATATGGCAAAATGATTTGGAAACACAAACCTACCTCTGTGAAACGTAGACTTTTTTCCTTTCTTTCACTGAAACTGGTCTCCCTCTTGTTACTTTGAATGAATCACATTTTCCTTTGTTAGGGGACAATCAGTGACCCTGCTGTTAGATTCCACTGTCAGGTTGAGGAGTTTTTATTATCTTAATGGACACCTAACTGTCAGCACACGCAGCTCCCTCTGGCCAATTAGTCCTGAGACCTGGGGACTCAGACGCCTGTGTCTGTGTTGCATAAACTCGGGTCATTTATAACTCTCATTGACACGGAGTGTGATGATTAGTGGCCCCGTATGGTGAGCGCTAGGTCAGACCAAACTGTCTCAGGTGAACCTCGAAATTGGGGAAATTGAATTCATAACCTGCCAAATTGGACCTTGTTCGCTGATCACGGTCCAAGAAGGACTGCGACTAGATGAGCAGAAGAGAGCCATGTTGTCTCTCTCCATGACGCTAGCTCCGTTCCATGTGGAAACTGAACCACCACCCCTTCGCTCGGCCGCCTCGGCGTTTGACGGACACAGAACTCTGGTACGCGGGTGTAGGGGAGCGCTCTCTCCGGCAGGCCCTGGCAGGCACAGAGATGGAGGCTAAGCTGTCAAAATGGTTTTAGGCCAGAGCTCTTCGCTCCATTAAGAGATCTCTGCCACGTTCGTTATCATTTGTGACATGATGAGCGACGGCCAGCTGTATTATGGAGTGGCAGGCAGAGATATATTTAGGTCGGCTCTGTGAGGGAGTCACATCCAAGATGGCAGTTTCCACCCCGCTTTCCACTTTAACACGCAACTCCCTGCTCACAGAATGGAGTCATCACAACGTCCCCGGGGTTGATTTATGGTCCACTGAATGTCACTGGATGTCCTTAGGACGTCCCCTGTTTGCTGGGGCCGTACGGATGCAACTGATTTAGTGTTTGTTATGTCAGCTATGTTTACTGTGGGATTCCACAACAGCACCATGTCAGCTTGCATTTTATAGCGTCCGTGGCACGGAGCCACGCTGATGATGCATTACACGTTGAAGGGAAGAGCAGAGCAGGAACTGAGCTGAGCTGACCGGGTTATAGGATTCATAGAGGCACAGTAAACCATGTGTTTTCTGTTTCCCCGCCGCGCCGAGCATTCCTTCCTGTCCCGAGTTCTCATCCCGCCGGCAGCCCGGCTCTTCTGCTCTCAAGGTCTTCAGCAGGATTCTTTTGATCTGGAGTATTTACGTCAGCAAGGCCGAACTCAAGTCAACAGAGTTGAGCCGGAGTCATCCTGCCAGAACCTTGACTCTCATCCAGTCAATCTGAGGTAGCTTGAAGGCTTTCATCACTGTTTAGGCATGACGGATCGGCCGGCCAATCAATACGCTCCATCTTCCCCTACTGTACAGGGGAGGCAGTTAGTATGAGTCATTCAGTAGCCCAGACACCCTTAATAAGCCTAATATCCTTTACAATCAGACAGGCTCTGTCTGCAGCACTCCAGGGTACAAAGCAGACGGCTGGCGAAGACAAGGGAGCTATGGGAGGGGGGGGTTTAAAGCGTCTATTACTCCAGGCAGCCATTCCATTGCCTTCAAGTGCAAGAAGTCTTTAACCTTGTCACTTGCTTAGATCAATAAGGAAGACTTTATGGATCGTGCCGGATGATATCATTTAGAATGCAGGTGACGACTGGGTTAGGAGAATAAACAGAGTCAATGGATGGAGAGAGAGAGAGAGTAAGCAAAATGGAGGTACATTTATATAATGTATTATACAGAATACATTATAAAGACCATTTCCTTATAATGTCATCCACAAATTGTATGAGGAAATGCAGTTAAATTGATCACAATTTCATGTCCTATCTTATTAACTTGTTCAACATTTGTTTTAAACAAAAATATAAAGCAGTCCATTCACCTGAACAGTATTCAGGTTCAAAACCATTGCCTTTGGGTGCCCTTTTATAAAATCCAGCAAGGTTTAATCAGAGCATAGAAATGCCAGTATATTGTGAGCCTGGCATTTTGATGACTTATAATACAATGATGCAATTTAAAAGAAGGGAGACAGGGACCTTCAAAAATTCTTATATATCTTACGTTTTTATTTAAATGTAAGAAACAACATAAAAGCCAATATTTCATCCTGGATTTTCAATGCACCATGAGTGCACAATCGATCAGCAATCTCACAGAGAACAATGGCGGCAATTTCAAGACCATTTCCTAACATGCCTTTCCTTGCTGTTCTATCCATTCAAAAACGGTGGTTAAACATGCTTGCATTGCATAATGGAAATCCAGAGGTTTCCACATTCTCATATCAAACCATGTCAGACGCAGAAATTCCTGCATGATGACATTTAGAGCAACAACGAGCATGGTACCACACAGGCAAGGACGTGTCTCTCACTCACCAGTGTGCGGTCTAAATGACGCCCTAGAGAACATTACTTTAAACCAGTGCCCAGAGGGGTCCACGGGTCTCTGGTCAAAAGCAGTGCACTGTAAAGGAATAAGGGGTCCTTTGGGAGTGCAGTATGTGCTAAAGCCACAGGAGACCAGGAGAGACTAAGCTGGCAGCAAAAACCCTCCGACAGCTTCTGCTTAATACACCCTCGCTGTGCGCGACAGACAGCGTCAGGAAGCAGACAAACCCACGCCCTGGGAAGTGTTTCTCTGAACGGAACACACAACCACCAGCACCTCGCGCCGCAAGCAGCGGCCGTTTAGGGACGGACACCTGGGCTCTGCCTACTGGAGCCCTTGTCAGACCGTTAGATATGCAGGCTTTACAGTTCACCACAACGCGGTCCACCTTAACGCACGGCCCAGAACAGAGACAATGAACTAGACCGGCCGTAGCCCCGGGGAGAAGTCACATTTCTGCTGAGGCAATGGAGGTGTGTGTGATGGAATGTCAGAACACTAGTATTTCAGGAATTTCACTTACTGAAGTAAATGCAATGAGAAATATGTAGGACATGCTTAAATATAGCTGAATGGTCTGTATACATTAGGCATGCATTAAATGATAACCTAACCCAGGCATTTCTTTTCCACTGTTCTTTCAAGTTCAGTGACAGATTTTCTCTGGGATAATGATATTACTGTAACAATAAAAGTATACAACTGTTACCAGCAAATATATTAATGCGAAGTCGGTTTCATCCTCTAAAGGTCCTCAGATCACATATGCTGTATGTGATCTGAGGATCTACTTGATTAGTATCCCACAGAGACACCCTTTCAATACACATAAAACAGAAGACATTGGTCTATAGATATTGACCAGTGGAATCCAATATTGGCTTGTCTACTTGCTAACCCATCCGGTCTAGAGTGGTGAGATCTTCCATTAATACCTGGTCTAAAGGATAAGTGGGATGTGATCCCCCCCGTCCCACCACATCCTTCCACCCCCGACCTTCACAGTAACCTTCAGGGACCCAACACTCAGGTTCAGGGAGCAACATAGGGAATGTCCTTCAAGCTTCATACCACCCTGATTGCGTTAGAAAATCAATTTCCATCCTCTCTTTCACATCAAACCTTTCTGACAGGTAAACAGTCTGTCCTCCAAAGTATCCATTCGAAAGACTTGAAAACAAACTGTCCTAATGATATATCCAGTCAGAGAGGAGATGAGCTGTCAAGATGACATCCAGACAAGGTCCTCAGAAAGGCCCTTGAAACCACAGACCCATTTGAATGGGGGAATGTTTTATAAAGGTCAGTGACTGAATCGCAATATTTCAGTTTACTGTAATGCATCCCTACAAGGGAAAATAAAGTAGAAGTGATATGATGTTTCTGGAAGTCTTCAAAACAGGTCATACTTAGGTAGGAGGTATCCTGATGGATTCACTCTGAATGGAAAACAGTGCTAAAAGTGATGTGTCTGGAGCAGGTACCATGGGAAATAGGCAGACAGCATCACAAAAAGACACAAACATTGTCTCCTCAGCTCACTCAGGCTCACCAGAATGCTCTTAGAACAACAAAAGCTAAATGTACACTAATCACAAACTGAGCGGCTGTCGGTCCCAGCATAGTAACGTTTTGACCCAATAGCAATGTTTCTCCTAGGACTGTTTACAGCAGCAGTGGCCCAGTGGGGGGATGTTTCTGAAATTCTACAAATTTTGCCATGGTTATGTGTGTTGTTATTAGGGCAATTTAATTTAGGAAGAATATCAATACAGTATACTGTTTTTGAATAATAAACATTTTAAATATACCTTTTAAGCAGTGCATGACCATGGAACATGGTTTCAAACTTCAACCAAAAATAATTTGAAGCACCTTTTCTTAATCAGAACAGGGAATCTCTGCTTTGACCATATATGTTCAGTTTAGTTAATGGCAGTTCTTGCAACCGTTTCAACGTATGCTTCTACATACTTGATTATACTTGACCTGGTTTGAGTCATTTAAGTTAACATTCAAATGTTTTATCATATCCAAAATTATTCTGAAAAAAAACAACCTGCAAGGGCCTGTCAGAGCAAAATGAATATAAGGGAGAAACTGTGAATTCAAGATGATAGATAAGTTCTACAGAACCCAAGCTGATTAACAAAAAATGCTAGGTTTGTGACTGTAATTGAGAAGCCTTCAGACCTAGCAACAGCAAGAAGCTGGCGTAAGATGAGCATGAGTGACTGTTTGTATGTTTATCTGCAGGTGTCTGATCCTCTTGGTTTGAAGAGACTGGTGAGGTAGCATATGCTACACCAGACATTTGACCTGGTCTGACATATTAAGAATGCAAAACAAATACTTTGGGGAGTGGACGAGTAATTAACAAGTCTTTTAACATCACAACTGACTTTGACAATCACAAAGATATTTGATGGAGGCGTTATGGATATGCTGAATTACTACAATAGTGCATCCACTGGTTTGCCAGAAAATGATCCATTCCATGTTTTGACAAGCTGGAGCAGATGAATACTAGTTTGTTGGGAATTCTCGGGTATAATCCGCTAAATGGTTCATAGAAACATATGTATTCAAAACACACAATACAATTGCAACTGAATGTTCAGTCATGTCAGGTCATTCCACTGATCGTCTGATTAGAGGGACATAAATCCCATGCAACATTTTCCATTTCTCATTCTATTATCAAGGTTTCTACGGAGAGACAGAGTTTAGTGCTTAAGAGGTCGAGTGGTTAATTGGAAATGAAAACGAGTGATTTTAGACCATCTAGCTCATTGTTTGTCTGTAAATCGAATTGAGAATTACAATACAAAGATGACTAATTCGTTTTGAGGATGAAATCTCTCCTGGGTTAAAGTATGCACACAAACGAGGCACACAGTATAATATTATGCTATGCGGACCCTTGTTGGCACATCAGGCTTAGCAATTATCACTTTTGTACGCCAGGCTGCCGGGCCTGTTTCTTATTGTGTCTGTTCTGTCCTGTGATTGGTGAGATGTGTAACAGCTAGGGGTAAAACATGTTGAATATAGCAACAATAAACTCGGCTGTGAACTTATTATCTCCACCCGGGCACTCAGCTTAATGCTGAGCTCCACATTGTTACAAGGACTGTCCGTCTCTGATCCAAAGGCAACAAAAGAGTTTTCAGCCCATTGAGCAGAGTTACCGAAACAGACAGACGGGGGGGGTATGGGCGTTAGAGCCACTCCAATGAGCACACCTGATGAACAAAGACAGGTAGGGGAAGGGCTGGGGAGGACGGGACAGGGGACAAGCTAGCCTCCCAGAGGAATAAAAGAAGGCAGATATCAATAGAGAGGGAGGGAGAGAGGGAGAGAGGGCAAGCAAACGTCGTGCCCCTCTACTGAACACACCTGATGCTACTCATGCTGCCGGTCTCAGATCCTAGCTTGCATCTCTCCAGTTGGGTGGCGACAATCTGCCGTTCGGCTTCCAGCTCTCGAGTTAGTCGCTCAAATTGCAACTCCTGTAGAAAGAAACAAGAATTTGTTAATGCCACACTAGGCCAGCCTGTAGGTTCTACCGAGTATCTAGATTGTTGAATTCATGAATCAAATGACTTTTGTCAATGATAGACTTACACAAAGATTCAAACTACAGTAGGCCTGATCATGCACATTGCAACTAGCAATTCATTAAGTAAAGAGGTTTTCAGTAAAGAGCTTATGATTAAGAAACTGCAGTACCCAAACAAAACCCCCAAATCAGTAACTATTAGATTAAACTGTTTTGGTTTCTAATTGGTAAACTGACCCAATGATGATTTGGATAATGAAATTAGTTTGGACGGAGACTCCTAAATTGCATATGAGGAGCTTGGTTACATTAGCACAAACACTACAATAAACTGTGCTAACAGCATAAAATCCCCAAGCACTTCTTGAGAATAATTACTGAGACTATTCCATCTGAGCAACCGGTCTAATTTAGCCTCAGGCAACTCCGGTCAATACAAACTGTCTACTTCTTTTGTGACAAGGCCGGAATTAGTCCACTGCCCACAAAAACTCTCCCTGGAGCAGTTCAATTAAAATCTGCTGCTACCCCATGTATCACCTGTTTTTTTGGGCACTAATCCACAAGATTGAGGTCCACACAAACATCCCATACAACTCCTGTTAAAAACTCGAACTATAGCATCACAGAGCTTCTTGATTAGGCAGACTTGCATTCAAATGCCCTTCACTGGGTGGCTATAATAATTGTATAAGTTATTTCCATAACTTTGAACAACCAAACAACAAACTGTTGCTATTGTCCGGCTGTTATCTAAATCTTCCAATACACATATTTTGCATAACTTTAAAAACAACTTCATGCTAAAGCTGCAGCATTTCAAATTTGAAGAACTAAAAACTAAATAAATTAAACCAACAATGTTTAAGTCCTTGTCTTAATTCATCCAGGAGCTAATTAGCTAAACCACTGATCCTCACTATTCCCTCAAATTGTAGCAGAACAACAAAACACCTGTTACCGACAAATGAAAATGACAAGCCATACCTTCACATGGACCATACTTCAGAGAAAGCAACAAACAGAAGAATATCCCACTTCTTGCCCAATCAACAACATGTCTACAAGTTCATCTGTCCTGATCAAGAAAACGTCATTAGAGAAAACTGCAAGCCCAGTGGTGACTGCCTCCGAGCAGTAAAGAATAGGAGTTCAGCCAGGCACAAAGGTCTCCATGGCAACAGAGAATTTAGAACCCCTTTGGCATTATTTATGCAACATTGCATCACAAAAGGGCCCTCCCACCCGTCTGCCTGCCAAATCCTGCCGCTCTCCAATCACTCTTTTGACTGCTCCTCTCCTCAACACCATCTGCGCCCCCACTAAGAAAGCAGAGAGGGGCGGTGGGGTGGAGGTGGGGAGGGAGGCCGGTAAGGGGCGGTGGGGGGGGGGGGGCTCCAAAGACTGGGTGGGAATGTGACTGTAAGCGTTGTGGGGTTGAGGCGAGCAGAAATGTCTATCCTCTCTCCTCCCTCTACTCTCTACTCCACTCTCCTCCCTCTTCCCCTCTCCTCTCCGTTGCTGTGCATTGTGCTCTCCAGGGAAGCACAGCGACTGTTCTGCCTCAGTGCCACTCTCTGGGCTAGACTCTGCCTCGCTGAGAAGGGAATTGACAATACAGCGGCATGTCATAGCCACGGTTTAAATATAGCTCCAGAAAAAAGTCACACAAGGATTTGCCATGGGACAGAAGACAGGGCCACAGAAGGTTGCCATGACAAAGTCACTATTTGCCTTCTGTCAGTCACACCATAAAGACTGCATATTTACAGTAGACCCTTCTGTCAGTCACACCGTAAAGACTGTATATTTACAGCAGACTCTTCTGTCAGTCACACCGTAAAGACTGTCTATTTACAGTAGACCCTTCTGTCATTCACACCATAAAGACTGTATATTTACAGAAGACCCTTCTGTCAGTCACACCATAAAGACTGTATATTTACAGTAGACCCTTCTATCATTCACACCATAAAGACTGTATATTTACAGTAGACCCTTCTGTCAGCAAGACGATAAGGACTGTATATTTACAGTAGACCCTTCTGTCAGTCACACCATAAAGACTGTATATTTACAGTAGACCCTTCTGTCATTTACACCATAAAGACTGTATACTTACAGTAGACCCTTCTGTCAGTCACACCATAAAGACTGTATATTTACAGTAGACCCTTCTGTCAGAAAGACAATAATGACTGTATATTTACAGTAGACCCTTCTGTCAGTCACACCATAAAGACTGTATATTTAAAGTAGACCCTTCTGTCATTCACACCATAAAGACTGTATATTTACAATAGACCCTTCAAGACAATAAGGACTGTATATTTACAGTAGACCCTTCTGTCAGCCAGACCACAAAGAATATCTATTCTTGAGAAAAGTAATTTTGTTGAAATTAAGACTGATGGGGCTGAAGGCAGCTGAAGCTGAACACCAGTTGACAGGTTCTAAGTGAATAACTTAACAGAGCTCTTCGTATGCAAAGCTGTCTCCTTACAAACTAATTTCTTTATTCAAATCATCATTGGGTCAGTTTACCAATTCTAAATCATGTTCAGAATTTACATAGCCAAGCTTAACAAGACACTAATAAAAGAAAGCTGGAATTGACTGAGTCAGGGCTAAATTGTTTGCAGAATTGTTCCGGCATACTGTGAAACAGTGTAGAATTAACTGATTTCAAATGTGTTTGTGGTAGAACTAAAGAAATACCCATTAAATACTAAAATGAAGTTGTCTAAATGTGCAGATTGTTGTTTCTTGTGATGCAATTATCAGGCAAGCTTTTGACTGAACAATCTAGTATAATTCCAGTCCATTACTAATGAAGAGAGAGAGGGAAAAAATTAGATAGAGAGAACGAGAGTGTGAGAGAGAGAGAGAATGAGAGATTGCGAGGGAGAGAGCAGGAGAAAGAGAAATGGGAAGAAGGGGAGGGAGATGTATGCCCAATAGCTTGCAGTGCATCCCTGAAAACACCCATTAAACCTATTAGTTGGTAGAATAAATGACTAGGGGACAGAAGATGGGATTCTGTGGCTCCAGGAAACTAGCTGTTGTCCTCCAGTAGAAATGCCTAATTGTGCCCTGTGGTGCTAAGACTGACATTTACGTTTTTCAGAAGAGACAATTTGATAACAAAATGTAATTCTGGGTATGCCTCACACATTCTTTTCGGGGTTTAATCTATTTTATAAAAACCCAGAGGTGAAGTTGATGAGTATAAAACCAAAGGCAAGGACCACCCTGAAACAATTAGAGCTAGTGCAGGGAAGGTTGGTTGGAAAATGTGATACACAGACCCATATTGGACTACAGAAAATATAGAACACTCATAAGGCTGTCCTACAAAATAATTAAAAAATAATTGAACTAACTCAAAATTTTAAAGATTGAAATACAAGGTAGGCTAATAAGCCTATGGTAATCGTATTGGCTAAACTTGAGTAGAGGCAGGAATTAGGATCTAGGAACCTAGGAGCTTTAAAATCTTTGGCTTAAATACTCCAGTTGAGACAACATTTCAAGCTTCTCCTGGGTTGACTGAAAGCTCACCAGTTTTGCTGACTGCTTTCTTATTCGTCAGCTAAGTAACGCAGTGCTGGATTTCAGATTGATCTCTCTAATGCTCCATTCTAAATTGTTAGAGCAACTGTAAACTCCTAAGCCTCTCAAATTGCACTTCTACCTCTCTGCAATGGTTGTCTGAATCACTCATTCAAGCCTCCAGCCAGGTGCCGAGCCTAGACATTCACAAGTTCAATTTCCACAGTTTTTCCCCCATGAGTCAACTGACAACGAAACACAGTCTTAAATGCCAACACTTTACTGTCTAAAATAAAAGAAATATAAAGAGATGAGCACTCCAAATCCCTGCCTTATTCCCCCCCAAACCCTCTTACTGAATATGTTTAAATCCCTTCTTATAATATAGTACTATGAAGTGATAAGCTCTGTCTACACACAGCGTCAGATATATCTGATTGTTTCAGAGGTACAACTACTGGTAATTGGTTAATCCCAGAAAACAACACACGCAAGGAGTAGGTTTTGTGATATACAAATGAGACAACGACCAACAACACTGAATAATCAACAATACATTCTGAGATTATTAAAATCTAAAAAAAAAACATATTAGAAGTAAAGGGATGTCAGCAGTCAGTCAGACCTTTGTGATCTCCATGAGCCTCACATCTTCACTACTGCCTTGGCACTCGCTGAGTCAGGAGA
Organism: Esox masquinongy; assembly: GCA_016801175.1. Lineage (NCBI taxonomy): Eukaryota > Metazoa > Chordata > Actinopteri > Esociformes > Esocidae > Esox > Esox masquinongy. The sequence continues at coordinate 57,311 of JACXGI010000261.1, forward strand.
GTCCATATTGAAACTTTGATTAAACATGGCCGACATGCTAAATAAATGACACTGAAAGTCAGTCAAACGGGGATATTACAACTGCTTTGATTGATGGCCTAGTTGATAGAATTACGCAAAACGCTGTTATGCAAAATTATGATACGGGTAAAGTTGGGGGAGGGGAAATTGCTTAATGTCATTATGAATATGCCAACCAAGATAAGGGCGTGTTTACATTAGGAGAGAGAATAAAATGCTAGATAACCTTGTCTTGGTTTGCATAATCATTTCCATAGTTTGAATTTACACATGCACGTTCAAGACGTTTCAGGATTGTGGCCGTCAAATCCAGCGTGGTACGGAAAAATCCAGCGATGTGCACGCAGACTATAGAGAAACTGATTCAGTTCTGACAGAATTGTCTTCACACTTGCAAAACTCTGGGGAGGCTCTATTCAAATCTGAGGCACGCTGCCTCGGAAGGTGGCTTCTTGAGCTGTCGATATCTGTAAATTTACACAACAAAATAAACTAGAGTCTTAATTCTTCTTCGATACATTTCGGAAAATGTAGCGTAATATAAACAAGTCCTTAGTTTATCTCGTGTTTTATTCTCTCTTGAAATGTATACAAGTCCAGAGGCAACTGAAATGACTTCACTCGAGCAAAAACCATTTGTTTAAACATCCACTATGTCTTAAGTGGTGACCATGAAAAGAGCATGTTAGCATTCCCTCGCTCGCCCCGAAACTAAATAACTGTCGAAATATTCTAGCTGTATGCATACCTTGTTGGATGTTTGATATGCCAGTGCTTTGAACACAATCACACTGATTTACATTTCCGTTGTGTCCGCACATATAGACTACTTTACGTCTGAGGGCTCTGGCTGGTTTCGTTTGCTCTCCCTGTTTTTGGCTGCTAATTTCGTTTTCGAGGCTCCATTGTGAAAGAACAATGTGGCATCACTCTGGCATGTACCACTACTTTAAAACATGGTCATGACAGATCCAAATGAGGCCCAATCAGAACCAAGACTAGTGAAACGTTAATCACCCCATAAGAGAGCCATCCAAAATCTACAGTTCGTTTAAGTCAGGTCAGAAAGTATCACCTCAATTGAAACCTATTAAACTTTTCCCCAAGTAATACAGATAAAACAGAAGTGGGAAAGCTTTCCCAATACTTAGCCAGAGGGTTGGTTACGTGTGGTTGCTCATGCTTGACCTCTCCACTCTTACTGCTCCATAATGCCCAGGAAGCAGACGCCTCCTAATTGTGTCCACAGCAGAAAAGCATCAACAATCAAAACATGTCTCTTTTATTTCTATTCATATAACTACCCCAGTGCTGTCAACGGAAGAAAACATGAGCCAACAATGACTGAGGGGCACCGGTTTGAATAAATGCAAGCTTGTGGAGGTCTGCGCACACACAAACACGAATGCACAGATGCAAGCGCTTACACACACGCGTGCGCCCCTCTGTAAGCATGCCTTTTGGCTTTTATTTTTTATTTTTACCGTCCTGATAGGAGGGCCATTAGTGCGTCCCAGAGCAGTCCATGTGGCCGTGCCTTTCGTGGCTGTGGCCCACTTTACTATTCCACAGATAGTCCTTTTCCCTCTTATGCTGAAAGCACGAGGAAGTTTCAGTGTAACCAGTGTCATGGTGCCAGGGACTGCCATGCTTCATTCCCATCCACACACATACTCCTGGAGCAACTCTAAAATGGCTGCCTTTTAGCTAAAACACTTCAATATCTTACTACTGCTGAGGGACATTGCACAGATACTTCCATGGTGTATCTACAGGCCATTTCAATTATACTAAACACGATCTCTAGGACAATTCAACACCTCAATCACATTTTATACAATGACATTCCAAAAATGTTCCCACTAATAACATTAAATAACTTAACAAACTATTGTAAAGGTGAGAGAGACAGTACATGTTAAAGAAAACAGCCATACAGGATAACACAAAGCCTTTTTATTGACTAGTGCAGGCTATTTTAAATACACTAGATCTCAATATTCTATTTATATATTCTCCTGGCTAATCAGTGTCTGTCCCCGGCACCAGATACATACTGTATATAATACACATTGCATCAATTACTTGTCTCCAGAGCTCACTGCTCCCTGCAGAACACTGACAGGTCTACCTCATCACCAGGGAGACACAGTAAATAGGATAGATTTCAGGCACTGAACAGAATCGTATGATGAAACCAGCCTGAAAGTAATCAGGCTGTTGGTAGCATTATGCTCTGACCAAACCAATACCATGTCATTTCAGATCGCCATCACTTCATATCCCACGTAGAGCATGGCTATGTCAGTTTACAGTTTGATTCCCACAGGGTAAGTCTGCATTAGAGCATCTTCTAAATTACTTGAAGATGCTGTCTAGAATCTATAGCCACTGGCTGTAAAGTGCCACTATCGAGGCAAAAAGAATCCCCAATGATAGTGTCCTATTTCATGCTGATTTGTGCCCCTTGTCATCAAAGCCACTCGCTTTCAAACTTGGAATTTCACGGCTAACAAGGTATGATAGTGATTCTACTTACAGACTATTCACATAAAAACAACATATTAAACATCCAGCCCAAAATGGGAGGTTTAAACTGTTATTCATATACATACTGCCAAATACGCCAATACGCTGACAAATACGCCAATACGCTGACAAATACGCCAATATGCTGACAAATACGCCAATATGCTGACGTCTTGATGTTTCTTCCATGAGCCTTGCTCTTACTCTGAAAACAGTCTCTGTACAATACACACAGAGATAAGATGGAAGGCCTTGCTCTTACTCTGAAAACAGTCTCTGTACAATACACACAGAGATAAGATGGAAGGCCTTGCTCTTACTCTGAAAACAGTCTCTGTACAATACACACAGAGATAAGATGGAAGGCCTTGCTCTTACTCTGAAAACAGTCTCTGTACAATACACACAGAGATAAGATGGAAGGCCTTGCTCTTACTCTGAAAATAGTCTCTGTACAATACACACAGAGATAAGATGGAAGGCCTTGCTCTTACTCTGAAAACAGTCTCTGTACAATACACACAGAGATAAGATGGAAGGCCTTACTCTTACTCTGAAAATTGTCCCTGCATGGTACACATGGAATGAAGATGAAAGGCCTTACCTGTTCCTTGACGGAGGCCAGGATAGCTGACGTGGTCTCCGTCTCAGAGCCATCTCCATTAGAGGCGTTTAGCACTGGGCTCAGCATGCTGGGGTTCTCAGAGTCAGAGGCTGTGTCTGGAACTGGCATACCTCCTGCAAGGCAAAGCACAGGGTTAACAGTCAGCATCAGCAGGTATCTAGTCACCATTAGCGGGGACATGCTAATGTAGCCGTTGAGGGAAGCCTAGCTGACCTGACCTGGTTAATACACCAAAAGATCTGGCATTAGCCAGGCTACACTGAGGGAGCAATCCTCGTCCCAACATATTTCAGACTTCACACTATTCCTAACCCTAGCATTAAGGGAACTTTCCGTAAGAGGGTACTCTGCCTCCATAGAAAATCTGGATACAAAGAGATTAATCTGGTTTAATCAGATTGTGGATATAGCTAACACTTGTAAACTATATCTGTCACTTCGTAATCTGCCCAGTAATCATCTAGTCGAGATGCACTAATGATGCCAGCGAGTGTGAGCGTGTGTGTGTGGTTGACAATAACACTGCGGTGACTGAAGGAGACAGGACCCAAGTCTCCAGTGAACCCTGATGTAGTGAGAGCTCAAATAATGGCCGTGACAACAACTCAGATGACAGCCTCTAAAAGCTGATGAAAGCGTGATGTCACAATTGATCCTTCCCATCCTCGTCTCCGCGCCCGTGGCAGTTGCCAGATTGCCCGGTTGGGTTGAAGGTAAGGGAAAGTCGACCATCGCCCGGGAGACAGGAGCTAGACTATTCTGGGATGCAGAAAGGCAACAAGCCCTGGACACCGCTAACATGGCTGACCAGCACCCATCCCTCGTCATCCATTTTAGTGATCCTCTCTCTCTTTCTCTCTCTCTCTCCAGCCCCCTCCCCTTATTCTCTCTCTCTCTTTTTTTCTCTCTCTCCCTCTTGACCTAGTTCAGTGCTTTCTCATCTCTCTTCCAGTCTGTGAGCTCTAAACACTGGGCCACTTGTCTGACAGAATGTCATCTCTTGCCACGGTTTCCTCCCTCCAGGGTCACCACACCTAATGTCATCCTCATCTTTCAATAGCATGCAGCTCTGCCTCAGTTACATACTAGCAGGATAAATGACAGCACACATACAGCGCTACACTCGGTTATTTATAGCGAGGGCTTTTTAGAATTACGGCAGGATTATCCAAATTGACTTATTTTGTTTAAAGAGTCAAACAAAATGAAACATTTTCCATGTCCCCACCAGACGCTCTATTTGGCCATCTGTGCAGACAGAATGGATCGTAAGGAAACATGAAAATGGATTACACTTTAAATCAATATGTCAACATACCCCCGCTTAGCGTCCGAAATACCTTACATTATGATGCTGCAAAGCGGCAGTCATTTCTATGTCAAACTTGCAGTCAGTTCCTAAAAATTGGTATCTCAGCTTCACCAGAACCAGCTAAGCACTGTCTGTGCTAGCACACTCATACAGGAGGTGAGAGTGAGAATAAATAAGCCCTACGGTACATTATGTTTTTTAAGTCATACTAAGACATTAATTTGCCCCTGATAGATACATTTTAAACACCCCAAAAAAACAATCACTTCATATGTTTATCACGCTAAAAACAAACAATGATTTGAAAAAGGCCTCAGCGAATTGGTATACAATGTATAGTCATCATTGCAATCCTGTCCAACTCATCCCCTTTCTTCTACAGTTGGCAGACTCACATAGATTTGTACAAAGATAAGCAGAATTGATTGAAATTTCCAAAGATATCAAAGATTAATTTAAACTCCCACTGCTTGAGATGCTAAATTCCAAACATAAAGGCCCAGCGAAGTCAAACACTAGATTTTCCTGTGTTTGATATTTTACACACTATGAGGGGGAAATAATACTGTGACATTTTAATAATTATGAAAATGCTATTTTAAAAGAGCCTGACATTTGTGGATTTGGTGGGATGGAGTTTTGGACTGCGTGGTGACACAAATTAGTTAACAGACCAACAAGCACAAGTTATAAACCACTCTACCAATAACAGCTAGTTTTAGATTTACCCTTCCAACTCAAACCCCTCCCAGACTTACATAGTAAAAGTCCTGCATGACATATTGCTCTTTGCTTAAAAGCTTTTTTACTGTTTTATTTTAATTGAAAATAATCACAGTAATGTAGTTAATTGCTACCTAGGAATGATTAAACATTGAGATTAAAAAAGGCAACATTAGACCTCTAAGCATCTCTGTACGTGACAGCATAGGAAATTATGGTTTTGGTGAGTATTTGAGTGTCCCCTGTTGTCTCATTAAAACTTACTGCAACATTAATTTTGCTATGGTAGTCAGCCATGTCTAGACACATTCCCTTAACTTAATATTATAAGCATACTGTCAACTTCCGACACTAGGTGTCTATAACAAGTAAATTAACATCAGACGCTCCCTGTCAAGATGTCAGTGGAGGCCCATCTAACTTAAAAGAACTCTCTGTACGGTAATGAACAGCTTAGTGTTACACCACGCACCCCAATTGATTCACATTTTGCAATATGACTGTTCCATGAGGATGGCTTGGAGAACAATAGGAATCCATTGTGGCCGTTCAACCAAACCGTGGCATTTGCAAAGGTTCCTCCCAAGAGGCCCCTTTTCCAATATTAAACTTTTTATTTTATTTTTTTCTAAATTAAATACACCACCAGTATGACGATGGTGTCTTTAATTTGAGGGACCTGGAAAAATGCTGATTGCTAATTTCGTGCAATTCTATGTATTTCGTGCAATCGTGACATATTTTAGGCAGGATAGTGAATACTACCACTGCTGCTGCTACTAGTACTACAACTAAACCTGATTATCTCAAATGTTCTTCCACCATAAAACCTTCTGTAATCATTTATGTATGAAACCAATATATAATTCAAGATATTTAGTCTTCACTCAATAAAATCAATGATATATATCAATATAAAACCTCCATTTAATTACAGATTATCTCTTTTACACAAAGTGAACAGTATTAACTGATATAAAATTAATTCACAAAGCAAAGCAGCATTTATTTTTCCCGTCAACTTAAGAAGGACATTGCTCAGAATCTCATTCTCAAAGAGGCAAATCCATTGTGCATCAGTCATGTCTAACTCTGGTATTTTGCAACCATTTTTCTAGCAGATGTATACGTCAATATAGATCGTATAGGAAACATTGTGAAATGGCACCAAAAAAGAATGTACATGTTATGGTAACATACAATACAGCATATATATTTTAGCTTTAAACCAAGGTATGTTCCAAGACACCTCATGAAAATTGGTGCCTTAAATTTGGGCTGAGCCCCTTAGTTTGAGAACCCCCGCATTAACCCACTACAAATAAAAATGATTCATGGTATTACACAAGCCAAGTGCACAGAATACACTTGCAATAAGTGTCAGAGAGAATTGGTGCCGGCTTTCTGCTTTTTTGCCCACCACAATATGTTTGATGCATGCCCCGGGTAAGAGACGGGGGCGATTGCCTGAGTCTTAAAATACAGTCAGCAGAGGATACAAGCCAGAGATGCTGGGGAATGCAGAAACTACTGACAGGTTATCTTTCCTCAGGTGCAGAGTGCAAAGTGCTGCCGTAATGCTTTGAAAAATAAAGGCCTCTGAAATTGTCCCTTTCCATGCATGACATTTAAGAAGAGACCATTCTTGCCGAAATCCGTATTATGTAATGTATTGATAAAGGCCTTTGGGTGCTATAGACTGTAATATTATCAGTGTGGCAGATAATATTCGAGAGGGAAGCCATTTGAGGCTATTGATTGAAGCTCTCTGGGCAGTATCATGCAATATGATGGCTTCAAAGCCATCTGCAGATTTTGACTCATCGGTGGCTATAGGTGAACAGCAGGGAAGAGGGCCTTGTTTAAGAACCAATAGACTGTAATGCTTTAACCTTCACAGCTTTTAATCTCTATCACCTTCATGAAACCACCGTTGGTCATACACAAATGTCCAGGCAACATCAACTCTAATTAGATTGTGTTGGGACTGCGGCTCTGTCCCAGTGATAAGGCAGAGGAACACAATCATTCATTCCTCCCCCATTTTCTTGGTTTTATTCAGGGAGAAACACACTGAGAACATGTTCTCTTATTCAAATCTGCCCTGTTTGCACGGATAAAAACCCGGCAAAAATCAAAGAACAATACAAGAACAACAAGCACTCCAACATTTTGGATTCAAATTAGAGTCAGTTTGACATCTCTACTGCAGTACACCCCTATCTGCAGGGCCAAGCTGTCAGCTTTTAATCCTTTCTACACTCTATCACTGAGTTGACATAATGGGTGGCTGCTGAGCACAGACCTGTTTTCCACCATATTGCTTCAGTCCAACAGGAATCTAAGGAGAAGCATTTCTTAGTATTCAGTTTGATAGAGTTAAACTGGCTCTGGTTAGCATTTATGGACTTTGGAGGAGACACTATCCTCATCCGCTTTGCCTCGGTTACGATATGGGAGTGGTCTCTTGGTCTACTGTTAAAACAGAGCTAGGGAACACGCTGTCCAGGAAACATTTCCACACTCCATCCCCAGGAGGGAAGCACCAACAGGGTCTAGGTGCTGTGCCAAGACTTGATGAGCACATCAGGTGCAGCCAATTAGGGCTCGTCAGTCACAGTGCCAGCTCGGAGCTTGGAGAGCTGTGAAGCGTCCGGTTCGTTTGGCGGTCATTAGGGCTTTTTGGTTTGCATTTGGACCTTTATTTTTGGCATGCCTGTTTGAGATTCGCTTTTTTGTACGTATTTATTTTCGTTACCATCTGAACATAGAACAATCCTCTTCGACTTGTGATTCAGCACAGAGCTGGCCCTGGACCAAGGAAATATAGCTTTCTCCTGGGTATATCCACATTGACTGATTTGTCAAGTAGGTGCACGCATTAATTACAGTTCCAGATTATGCAGCTAGACCTAAGACCCCGAGACATACTGTAAATGAGAACAACAGAATCACGAGGCCAGAAGAGGAGGAAAGGGGAAGAAATACTGTTGTATGGTAAAGATTTTCAAACCCAAGTACCAGTTATCCTTTTTTGTACCAATATCTGGTCCGGGACATCAGTCAATAGTGAACATTTAAGTACAACACACCATTAAGGCACTGGGCATATATTTCACTACAGAAGGCCATTCCCTTGGGTGTTAACTCAAATGTATTTTTCCACTAACAAAAGTCTCACCTCAGCACATTTTGTTAGAGAAATCTAAATGTTCAAATAATCAAAAAGAGGGATGGTTTGTAGCATTGGTTAGAATGTACATAATTATTCTCTTCAGATGGAGTGTACGGCTGATGATGTCTCCGCATCGTAAATTATTGGGTGGAAACATGAATATAGAATGGATCTAGGGTTGTTGCGGTGTGAAATGAGAACTTTAAGCTTGTTGCACATCTCAATGCGCACTTCAGGTACTATAAGTGACTGAGAACAATCTCCTTTACATCGATGACTTGACTGTTTGTTACATAGATTAAACAGAGGCATTTTGGCTGTTAATTGAATGTGTAGAACTGTATGTAAAACTCAAAGTATGACGTTGATAATGGACGTAAACCAAAAATATGTTCATGTTATCTCGCTTAAACTACTTTCTGGGTGAAAAAAACGTAGAAACAAAAATCTCTTTACTCCATGCTATCAACTTCAAACAGAAAAAAACCCTATTACATAATGTGTTTCTACATAACCGTCTGTAACATGATTACATGATAATTGTTCCAGCCCTACTCAATGGTTCCAATGGCGACATGTCAATTAGTTTAGGTTTATAAGAATGTAACTACAACATAACCCAGGCCTCCCACAGCCCGAACGTCAATGACCTAGAGAAGACATCAGCATGCAAAAGCAATTAAAGAGCTCCTGGAATAATGTTCCCAAAGGAGCGTAACACAAATGATAAAGTGTAATTATGTGGGGCTTGCTGTGATAAAACAATCCTGAGTGCTTATTAACATTTTCTATTACAAACACAGCGCTGATTAGGTTAGGTTTGAGTGCATTTTGTTTTCTCTCAACAGAACACCACTGTCTGGTTTATTTTATTGACTAGCTAATTTAATTAAACCAATGCCACATTTTCAGTGTAACAACACGTAATGGATAAGTTAACCGGTGTTGCCAAACAACTGACTCAGTCTCTTCACACTCTTATGGAAACATTCCGGTGGCCCACGTCGTCCAGGCCCTCATGTGTGGTTCACCCCTCACGTCCAGCCGGTATCCTGAGCCTCTGTAGGTTCTCCTGTGTTCTCCAGTGAACAACATGCTGGAGGGATTGACCTACTGTACTAGCCCATTAAGCTACAGCACTGCACCAGCGAGAGCGCGACCAGCGCCGTCGCTGATTGTTCATGCATTAACGAACCAAACCGACCCATGGCGATGCGCACAGCAAGGCAGTAAAGGGCTTAATGGCCCAATGTGAAGCCAGTGGTGTAGCTTCAGCAGTTGCGTGGCCTGGTTTTCTCCCAGCCCAAGGCAACAGTCTCGCTGCTGAATGTCGTCTCTACTTGTGACCGTGGTGGCGGCAGAGTCCCTACTAGCCTGGCGAGAAACCCCCAGCTACCTCACAGTCACTGACTTTGACAACGGCTGCACCGTGGCACCATAACAGAACAACGTCCAGTCAACGTTCATTACGTATTTTAAGTCATATTCACCATCTTGTTTTAGCACGTCTTTATATGACATTACGCTACGCCATTACAACACCACGCCTATCTGACTGCATGTTGAGATAATGTGATCACTGCCTGCGTGATTGGTTGGAGACAAAGTTGCCTGAGGTGACCCCTGCTGGTCAGCTGATGACACAGCAGCGTGGAAAAGAAGACTTCAGGGCAGAGCCAGTGGGGGAGAAGACGTAAAAAGCTGCTCACCTACTGTGGCATTATCCACAGCACTGCAACAGACACACAGCAGCCACTCACTGCACTGGAAAGTGAATACACTAACCTTCAAGCAGGGACACATTCACAATCTACCCTGTTATTGATGGATATGCAGCTTTGCTCACCAAAGTCTTTCTGTGTCTCTGTTCTGTGCTATGGACACGACACTGTTACAACTCTGTAACCTGCCATTGACTGTTGCCTTTCACCTATGTATTGTGTGAACAGCACTTCATCTCAAAGCAACACCAGAACTGCTGTTGTGAACTGGATGTCACAAGGTCAGTACAGCAAGCTCTGTGTTTGTACAGATTGTAGAACATCTAGACCAAGGGTGTAAAACCGGTTCCACGAAGGGCCGAGTGTCTGCAGGTTTTTTTTTCTTCTATAGACTGGTTCCCAGTTTAGACCTAAACAACCAAGTGATGGTAGAAATTAACCAGTTAGTGATCTAATTAATCAATCAAATACAAGGTAAGAGTGAAAACCAGCAGACGCTCGGCCCTCCGTTGAACCGGATTGACACCCCTGATTTAGACCCTATCCACCCATCCACACTTTGTTGTCTGCAGGCACTCCAAATCTAAAAGTGTTATCACCATTATGAATGATGTAATAAAGACATGTTGAGTAACAATGCTGATGAGTGACTTAGCCACACAGTGGATTTACTAGGTGGTGATCACATTGTAAGACTTCGCTAAGCAGGGGAATGAGAGGAATGCTTTTGAAGTGCTCTTCACACTACACATAGGTGAAAGGCAACAGAAAATGGCAGGTTACAGAGTTGTAACAGTGTCGTGTCCAGAGGAACTGCCACCTGTGGTTTGGTACCGCATGTACAGAATTCACTGAAAGAAAGTTGAATCAATAAGTGTTTAATATTATATTCTAAATAGAAAAACTTTGCAAGTACAGTATTTGCATAATTAGATTTACTTTAAATGCTCCTAGTAGAGATGACGGAACCAAATATTTATCTGTGGTAGCATCAAAGTACTCCGTAGCACTGTTCTCATTTAAAATTAGGATATTATAAAAGCAGCATACAAATACGTATGTGCCACACGCAGCATTTCCCTAATGAATAACAAGAAGTGATAATGGAGTGATAATGGCATGAAGTAATTACAAAGAAAGGGAAATCGCATCAGATAGATGCGATGAAAAAGTATTGCTTCATTGCAAACTACTGAGGAAGTAGTCATATACAGAGCTATGTATGTAATGGACATTCCTCTCTAGGTTTCTTCCTAAATTTCAACCCCTTTTAGGGAGTTTTTCTTGGCCACTATGCTTCAACATTATTGTTGCTTGCTCCTTGGGGTTTCAGGCTGGGTGTTCCGTAAAAGCACTTTGTGACAACTGCTGATATAAAAAGGGCTTTATAAATAAATTTGATTTATCAGTGTAAAAAAACTTCAACCAGCTATTAAAGGACTGATCAAATGTTCACCAAACTCAATCATATCACAGGTCTAGATGCCATAAAACTGTACATTAAATAAACCTCTATTGCAGCTGACACAATAGGGATGCCGCTAACCAGCAGAGAAAATTACTTAAAGGCCACTTTATCGAAGGATATATGGAAATCCAGTGAAGTGCTTGCTCAGCAGCAGGCAAAGTCATCAGGCACCAAAATACATGCTTCAACAGTAAGAAGTCTTACAGAAATTTGACTTTCTGGAAAAAAAGACAACAAGCAAAAACAATGCAATAATAATAATAATAAAAATAATAATACATTATATTTATATAGCGCTTTTCAGGGACCAAAAGACGCTGTACAATAGTGACATGGAACAGAAAACAAACAGAAACAAAAGAAATACTATGAGAAAACAACGAAGATTGAGAGTGTGGGATTTGGCGTGGCTATGGGTAGGCGATTTTGAACAGATGAGTCTTGATGCGTTGCTGGAAGATAGGAATAGTCTCAGAGTCACGGATGGTTTTGGGGAGAGAGTTCCAGAGCCTAGGAGCAACCCTTGAGAATGCCCTGTCACCAAAGCCTTTGAGCTTGGACTTGGGGATTATGAGGTGGCCTGCAGTACTGGAACGGAGTGTGTGTGTTGGTTGATATGGAAGAAGGTCGGAGAGGTAGGCGGGGGGGTATTGTTTAGGGCTTTATATGACAATAGGAGCTTGCAGTTGATGCGTTGGGAGATACGAAGCCAGTGTAACTCACAGAGGATAGGGGTGATATGCTGCCGGGACTTGGTGTGAGTGAGTAGTCTGGCCGCAGAGTTCTGAACCATTTGGTGCTTATGGAGGGATGGAGATTTGATGCCGGTAAGTAGGGAGTTGCAGTAGTCAAGACGAGAGGTTATGAATGCATGTATTAGGGTTTCAGCAGCAGGACGGGAGAGGGAAGGTCTGAGTTTAGCGATGTTGCGAAGATGGAAGAATGAACATTTTACAGTCTGTTTGACGTGCTGATCAAAGGAGTGTAGAGTCCAGAATGACGCCAAGGTTACGTGCGTGGGGGGGTGGAGAAACAACGGTGTCATCGATGCTGAGATTGAAAGGGCCAGTTTTGTTGAGGGTGGATTTGGTTCCAATGAGTATGAGTTCTGTTTTGTCAATGTTTAGTTTGAGGAAGTTTTCCTTCATCCATTCTTATATTGCAGTCAGGCAGGATTCGATATGTGTCAGAGGTGGGTTGGTGAGAGACTTGGTGGCTAGATATATTTGTGTATCATCAGCATAGCAGTGGACATTAAGGTTGAAGTGACGGAGGATTTGACCAAGGGGAAGGATCTAGATGATGAAGAGTAGGGGACCACGTACTGAGCCCTGGGGGACACCTTGAGTGACTGTGGCTGAATCTGAGTTTAGGCCTTTGAGTTGGATGAAATGGGTTCGGTTAGTGAGATATGAATTCAGCCAGGAGAGTGCAGTTCCCTCAACACCCAGCCCCTCGAGCCTGGTGAGCAGAATCTGGTGGTTAATGGTGTCAAAGGCAGCACTCAGGTCGAGGAGAATCAGGATGTTGAGGGAACCGGCATCAGCAGAGAGGAGAAGGTCATTGACTACTTTGAGGAGTGCAGTTTCTGTGCTATGGATTGGTTGGAAACCAGACTGAAGAGGCTCATATAGATTGTTTTTGAGGAGGTAGGCTTGGAGCTATGAGGCAACAATTCTTTCAAGAGTTTTTGCCAGGAAGGGGAGGTTGGAGATGGGGTGGAAATTGTTAAGGATGGTGTTGTCTAGTCCAGGTTTCTTTAGGATGGGGGTGACAGCAGCAGCTTTGTAGCAGGAGGGGACAGTACCGTTGGTGAGAGAGAGGTTGACTATGCTTGTGATGTGTGGACAGAGAGCAGATAAGAAGGCTTTAAGCAGGACTGTGGGAAGAGGATCGAGTGAGCAGGTAGTATTTTTGGATGTCATTATGAGTTTTGTGATGTAAGGAGAATCAACCGGACTGAATGAGGAGAGGTGAGAGTCATGGGTAGCAGGTGGACAAATATGGAGGTTAACAGTAGGAGGGGCTGTGGTAGATTTATTAGATAGTGAGAAGTTTATTGTTGTTATTTTATCTTTAAAAAACTGCAAAAAAGAGTTGGCAAGTTTAGTGGAGGGGCTAGAGAGTGAGTCATTGCAGGTCTGAAGTAGTTTGCTGACAGTTGAGAAGAGGGTCCAGGAGTTCATACAGGAGCTGTTGATTTTGTTTGAGATGTATGAGGACCTTGCAGCACTGAGGGCATCTCTGTAAGCTGAAAGATGGTGTTTGTAGGCTTCAGTGTGGACAGTGAGCCCCGATTTATGGTTTAAATCGGGGTTTATTTGTTGCAACATGCCCTGTAATTTAATATTTTTCTCCAATACTTTAATGACATATGCAAATAAGAAAATACCATAATGTCCCAATAGTCCCAATCCACTTTTCTGGATAAAGTCAATATATTTTGTGGGGCTTTCAAAAATACTCAGCACTTTTGCCATCCTTCTATCTGAAAATAGCACTGCCATGTATGCAAAATGCATTTCAATCTTTTTCCAAGATAATTTTAATTAGAACGCAATTTTCAAGATATCAATAATTGCTTCAGTAAGTCTAAAGAACACATCCCAGAAAAAGCACAAAAAATGTGTTGAGTATGCAGTGCTCTCAAGCTAAGATATTTTTTGTTATCCATCACATCCATAACTGTTATGGATGTTATAGAATTATATCAAAATGCTCCAAAAAGATAGGCCACTGACAATGAAGGAGAGAAACCAACTACTGATCATGTGGAACATTCATGAAAGTTGTCTTTGCTTTGCAAAGAAAGTTTCATAATCTGATGTAAGGTGCATGTTGTACAAAAATGTTACATTATTTATGTTCCATTGTCTGTCCCAGTCCCCCATATCTTCACAAGGCTGCCAAACATGCAAACAAAAAAACTGAACACAGTGAAAATTTGGCCTTTGTTGTTTCATCAACATCATATTTTAATAAGTTACACATATCTTAATAAGTAACACAGAGTAAAAGACAAGCTCTGGGAAATGTTAAAGAATGAACATGATTTACTGAAATTCATTATTTTAGACCTGGTCATTTATATCCCTTCTTTTTGAAAATAAGTGTTGCAATGTGTACTCATTGAAGTAGACTGGAATTCTGAGTGGTGCATTTACCAAAATTCATTTAGCCATCACAACAAGCCCCAACTAGCATTTCTACTTGTACTGGTGCATGCTAACATAACATTGGTTTCATATCTAGTACTACTTTCCTAAGCTTGAATGAAAATATAATTAAACTGTTTTGTTTTAATTTTAGTATTTTGTTATGGTTTTGAAAAACAAACAATGAATATTTATAGGCCCAGCTAATAGTGACAGTAACATTCACTGCTTTGCTAGCAGGAAGTAATATTATAACAACACATATAACAATCCTGCCTAGCAATAAGATGACTTAAAATTTTAAATGGGGAATATCTCGGGTATTCTGAAAAATTTAGTTGAAAAATAATATTTGAAACATTAACTTAAACCATTGACTGCTAATGTCTACTGGCAATTTGTGCTTGAACTGTTGCTAGTAGTACAATAATAATCTCATATATTTAACTATGCTTTTTGGAAGCAAGCATAAGGAACAATGAGTTTGGCTTGTAAAAACCCTGTCCACAGCTAACAACATAAAAGTTGATTTTATAGTTTTCCAGTCCAGCAATATCAATAAGCTAGGCGAATGTGCATCATCACAGTGAAATGTTATGATTGGTTTGCCAGAGTTTAGCGTTCTACATCAGGACTTCAAAGTCACAGTGCATAGGGCGAGGTGTGTCAAAAAAAAAAAAAAGACCAGTACAGTAGGTCCATTGCTAAAAATAAATCTACCAACTTGGTTCGCCACTCCCTTATTTCAAACAACAGCTAGTTACATCTGCCCAACTCAAGACCTAGTTACATTAGATAGTTGAGCTTAAGACCTCAGCTAGTTTACCTCATGGTCACTTATTACCAGTGTTGGGGGTAACGCGTTACTTTGTACTTTCGTTACAGTAGTCAGACTTTTTAACCGTAACAAGTGACGTAAAGCATTATTTAATTTAATTAATCCTTTGCTAGTTAATTTTTCGAATAAATAACGCGCTACTCAATTTCCCTCAGTGCAACCAACGTAGCTTTACGTTGTGTTTATTTTCTCCAGTAGCAAGTGGCAAACAACGGATGCAAAGATGGCAGCACCAGCACTTCCTGCTAAAGTTCATTATACACCGATTAATGGCACGCACCCAACTCCCATCATTTTCAAATCGACATGTAGCGCTGCCTAGCGATTTGTGCAGTGGGCGGATGAGCTGCGCGATTCAGCCACTCGCCCAGCTTACTACACTGCTCAAAAAAATTAAGGGAACACCTAAAACACACAATGAACTATATATATTAAATAATTCAATGAACTATATATATTAAAGACCAAAATCTTTACAGTACATTGTGTAATTCGTTGAGAACAAAATGACGTAAAAACCGTCAATAGAAACGAAAATCACCAACCGATTGAGGGCTGGGTTCAAACCCACATCGAAAATCAAAGGAAACAATTGAAATCGCAGGCTGTTCAAACTTATGTGATTTTCATCAAGGCAACTCATAATGTGACTCAATAGTGTGCATGGCCCCCACGTGCCTGTATGCACTCCCGACAACGTCTGGGCATGCTCCTGATGCGACGGCGGATGGATCTCCTCCCAGACCTGGATCAGGGCATCAGTGAGCTCCTGGACAGTCTGTGGCACTACTTCGCAGGGTCGGATGCACCGATACATAAGGTCCCAGAGGTTCTCAATTGGATTCAGGTCTGGGGAACGTGATGGCCAATCAATGGCATCAATGCCTTTGTAATCCAGGAACTGGCTACACACTCTGGCCACATGAGGCCGGGCATTGTCCTGCACCAGGAGGAACCCAGGGCCCACTACACCAGCGTAAGGTCTGACGATGGGTCTGAAGATTTCATCCTGGTACCTAACAACAGTCAGGATACTGTTGGCTAGCAGGTGGAGGTCTGTGAAGAGACATAAGAATATGCCTCCCCACACCATCACTGTCCCACTGTCAAACCAGTCATGCTGGATGATGTTGCAGGCAGCATAACATTCACCACAGCGTCTCCAGACTGTTTCACGTCTGTCACATGTGCTCAGTGTGAACATGTTCTCATCTGTGAAGAGAGTGGGGCTCCAATGGCGGACCTGTCAATTCTGGTGTTCTCTGGCAAATGCCAATCGAGCTGTACGGTGCTGGGCTGTAAGCACAGGTCCCACAAGAGGACACACATGGAGTCTGTTTCTGACAGTTTGGTCAGAAATACACACACCAATAGCCCCCTCTAGGTCATTTTGTAGGGCTCTGGTAGTGCTCCTCCTGTTCCTTCTCAAAGGAGCAGATACCGGTCCAGCTGCTGGGTTCATCCAGCTCTCCTCGTGTAATGGCCTGTCTCCTGGCATCTCCTCCATGCTCTTGAGAGTGTATTGAGAGACACAGCAAATCTTCTTGTGATAGCACGTATGGATGTGCCATCCTGGAGGAGCTGGACTGCCTGTGCAACCTGAATGGGCTGCAGGTACCGCCTCATGCTACCAGTAGTGACAAGGACAATAGCAAAATGCAAAACTAGAGAAGAATCAGTCAGGGAGGATAAGGAGAGAGCAATTGTCTGTGGCCACCATGTGCAAAACCATTTCCTTTTTGGGGTTGTCTTGCTGTTGCCTCTCAAGACATCTGTTGTCACTTTCATTTGCACCAAAATAGGTGACACTGATTCACAATCGCTTATGCTTCCTAACTGGATAGATTGATATCCCTGAAGTATAACTGACTTTTGTTATACTGTGATGATTAAATGTACATAAATAACAAAACATCAGTATCTGTACTGGCCAATTATTTTCTTAATGAAGCCAGTGACTTCAGTAAGCTAAACTTGAGCTAAAAGTGCAGGAACTACCAAATCGCACATAAGACTATGTTCATCAAAATGTATGTTTTAATAAGGCTTGTTCCAATAAGGCATCCCTAAGTGATTGGTTAGCATTCCTATACTGTACACAATTATATATTTTCATATCACATCATATAGTTAAAAGATAAAAAATGTTAGATTAGTTCGCATTTAAGGCATTACAGCAAATCAAATTATAATGTGTACAGATTCATTTAAAATGTAACTCCTGATTGTCCTGCTTGTGCTCCAGAATAATTTTTTCACTTCCTGGATGGGCAACCTCATCCTTGATGTTGTTAAGATGAAAGACTATTTTAATTTCCAAAAACTGGGTGATGATGGTGGACATTATTTCTCTGAACAAATGTTTTTCTTTTATTTATTGTTGAATTTCATGAATCTTGCCAGGAACATTAAAAATGTACCACATTTCACAGGCAGATGATTCAAACAAAGAACTGCCTTCCTAACTATAAAAATAGGAGTTTTCATAAAATGAGTTAGCCTATGCTTGCTTTTGACACATTGAAGAAAGTTTTGGCAAGTCAACCACCCATGTACAGGTAAAAACCATAGGAAAGGAAAAGCCAGGGCAGGTTCCAGACATTTCCAGAGTTAATTAAGCAATTAAAATACCATCATGCTAAGTGCATGGATATAAATTCTGTCCAGGCCAATTATGACTACCATGGGCAGATGACGAGATATTAGTCAGAAAGCGGAGATCCTTTCAGTGGCAAACACTGCTCAACTTACATTTACATGCATAATACTGAACCCAAATATACACTTAAGTAGAACAGCAGCAGCCGAAAAAGTTTTTTTCCATTATTAACACTTTAACACTGTTAGTGACAGTGGCCTACATAGGTTTTTGGTTTGCATGGTGTAATTTCAGCCAGCATAATTTATTTTGACTCAACTATGGTAGAAAGCAGAAACATATCACTTTAAATTTCTTATGACATTTGGCACTGCATGCTTTGGGGCACCTCTTTCCACAAATTTCATTGTTGTCTAGCACTTAGCTCATAGTTGTCTAACTTCCACAAACATTTTGAGCTACATAGTCAATCTCCAGCGACATGACTAATGTAAAATAAAACATTATTGTTACATTTTTGGATGATGCAAGTTGTCAATCATTGGATATAGTCGATCTTTGTGTATAGCCGGCCACCCCACCCATTCTTAGATGACTTTATTCACCTACATTCTTTGAAATTTTCAACATTTATAGATGAGGCAATACCTCTTTAACTCTGTGCTCTTTTGCAACTTTAACAGGAACATGGTAAACCTGCAGCCATGTATTTCTCTCCTTGGCTCTGTTAAAATCGGATGAGCCCACACAGTCTATGTCTATATTTGTTTTTTTATTTAGTTTAGAGTTAATCATATTGTTACAATGGTAAAATGTGTGGTTTTGCCAGGCAAACTAGCAGGGTAGGCAGGTTATCTGGCTGAATAACTACTTAGCTGATTAGCTTGCTGGCTAAGATGACTGCTATATAACATTTTTGATAACTGGTTAGCGGGTGTTTTGTAGGTTAATTCCAAAATGTTGGTTTACTTGTGGCTCAATTTACTAATAAAACTATAAAATGGCAAGCAATTACCTATGTATAGAAAGACACTGGCTGAGTCATGCAGTGCTAATGTAAAAGGCTTAGCTAGCAGGCTAGTTAGATAGCAGTTTTACACATTGACATACTGGCCAACAATTATATTGATTCCAGTTTAAGGAGTTTCAGACAGTGTGTTACATTGTAAGGAATAGGCTGACAGACTGTGACACTATTTTTGGCATGACTTTGTTAATCTTCAGAATTAGGTTTAACATTGTGTTGGGTCTTTTGATGTGTATACTACTGCAAATCCAAAAGTAACATATGGTTATATAACAGGCTACCTAACCTTGAATTAAGACACTATGCTTGTGTTTCCTTTATTTTGGATGTTTCCTGTGTCTCAAAAGCAACATAAAACAAAAACTTTACACTAGTATGTACCTTGACTTGCTTTTCTGTTCTCTTTTCAACCTTTTAGTAAAGATTAGAGCTGATTTAAACTCTGAATTGTTAAACTCCTTTTTGGGTTGACAACACAAGTTATTAAAAAGTTCACAGCGTATTTGAAGAATCCTACTGCCATACTCCACAAATTGTTAGCACTATAGTCTGGGTTTCCCATGCTATCATGTACTTTCTGGTGTAGAAATATGATGGGAAATTACAGAGGGAAGATTAGTCAGTTTCAGAGCAGCCTTCGGAGAGGAAGGCTAATGTAAAGGGAGATATTTAAGTTCTCAGAATGGTTGAACTCAACTTGGATATCCACATACCTGACCGCCCTTTCTACTGGGAGAAGCAGAGAGAATGACAGACAGAAGGAGAGAGACAGAGGGAAAACAAGAGAGACAGGAGACAGAGAGGAGAGACAGACAGAGGGCTGAGAGGCTCTTACTCCCCTTCCTCCCCTGAACACAGTTCCTCCAACAACTCAAATGGAGATGAATGTACTGTATAATTAAAAAGAAGGTGGAAACAAGACAGGGACTGAGTGGATAAACTATCTGAAAAGGAATAGCTTGTTCTAAATGATGATAAGTGATGAATGACTGAGTCAACCTGTGGTTGTAATTTTCCACTTCACAACACAAAAGACTTCAGGACAGCATTATAGTTACATAAGGCCAAACAACAGTGAGCTAAAGGGAAGCTTGGCTAAACGGTGGCCTGACCTGATACAGGGCAGTAGAAATCACAATCTGTTTTACTCCATAATGGATATTTCATTAGGCCAAAATCTACAGTACCTGACACAAACATTCACAAGTATCATGGCATCAACTTGGCAACCACTAAAGGGCATTGATTGCAGAAAAGCGATAGAGTGGTAATTTGAGACATAGGTGGGTGCCTTGATACAGTGGGCTTACTAATTGAGAAAGAAACATCTTCAAAACGAGCAACTGACACATTGATTCCTGTAGTCAGGAAAACATTTCCTTTAGCTTTTTAATTAGCCTACACAGGTAGGCCCAGACAGAAACAGCACAAATCAGATGATACCAAAACCAAATAAATGACTGAATACCCCTGGTTACTAATAACACAGACTGTCTTTTATAATCATTTCTAATGTGGTCAATTCTGTACACATGCAGCACTTTAATAATAAATGACAATAATAGCACTCTGCTAGTCTGAAACAGTTGAACCCCCCAATACTACAGGGTATCATGGGATTGATGACCTCGGCCTATATCCATTATCTTTCAAAAACAGGGAGGGGGCTGAGGCTGGAGCACAGACAGCCAGGCCATGATATCAATCTGCCGCTTTGATGATTGGAATACAGCCCCGTGCACTCACACAACAACCCCTTCAACATATTTCCCTTGACCAAAAACAACGCTTATCGTACAAGTTTATCAGGACAAACAATGGATTCTTCAAATTGATAAATTGAATGACACCGTTTTAAAAACCAGGCCCTATCTCCCAGACAATGATAAGAATATCTTCATTGTGTAGAAGAAAGCAGAAAGATTATGTCTGACCATGGCTGATTGGATAAAGGGAAAGAACAGAAAACATACCATGCTACCAACAACATAGAACTAAGGAACATTGGTACACTGTGGGAGTCATTCTGCAGACACTAACCACAACCCTAGACTCTAGTAGCGTAAGTCTCCATCCACTGTCAAAATGATCTAATGAAACAAAAAGGCTTGGAATAGCTGAGCCATTTCAGGTATCTTTGTAGCATACATCAGGTGTAGCTGTCTATAGTATAAGCACAGACACCCCACCTTATTCAGTAGCCAATGAATAGTTTAGCCTCTTTATACTGACTTGCCTATCTACAGTCTTGGCAATCATTCATCATTCCAGTGATCCCCTCAGGAAGATAAGTCAAATAGAGCCTGGGCAATTGGAGGACAGCTCTCCTGACTTTGGCCCTCATTTTACTCAATCACTACACCATTTGAATTCCGTTTACAAATAGTGTATTAAATCATCCTGTCCATGAGCCCTCTTTCTCTCTCTCCCTCTCTCTGAGACTGATGAGCAGAACCCATTGGTATGTAATGGAATAGGCCAAGGTTTCTAGGACACAGATATGACCTACTACACTATATCAATGTTGCTGATTACCTAGTTAGGGACAATGGTTATCTTGTCCATAACTTAACCCTCTATAGATTGCTGAAAGCATTGTTAAGTCATGAAATAGGTTCATGCCAAGGTTTCTATGATGTAGCTACACTGTATCTTTGTTGCTGATGACCCATGTGAGGGCCAAGTCATTTCTTCTGGCCCTGGGGACACTAGGATCATATACATCTGACTAAAAGATGTGTCATATTGAAGATATGGTCTAGAGGACTTCTGATTTGTTCAATACAATCTGTAGCATTTCAAGTGTGTTTTATGTCCTTATCTTCAGTATTATACAGTTGTTCAACATAGTGAATAGTAATGTCCAGTCTTACCTACAGGCCTCGTCCACCATTTATTCATGAATTCATCATTCCCTCGATGTGTTATATAGTTTCAACATGGCCTCTATCTTTAACTTAAAAGCATCAATGTTATTATTATTGATCTAGAAAAACAAGTGTTTCACAGATTTTTAAGTAGCCACATATGCAACCATTATCTACATTTTGCTTCAAATAATTTCAAATTATCGGTAGCTTCTTTATTACAGAAAGCATAGAGCAAATCTAAGGTTTAAAAAACTCTGCGCCCAAATGAATACATGGGGAAAACATGCTGACTATTTTTGCAATATTCGTGCCAGGCATTGCAGTCAAAACACGATCAAACGCTGAGCATCACATGCACATAAAAAAATGATGCTAATTTTATATGGAGTTTATCTGAGGCGATGCACCCTATTGAAATAAAAATTATGCAAATAGGGCTTCCTTTGATGATGAAAGAGATGCTGAAGTCAAAGACAACAATGCATAGACAACTAGAATAAGATGTCTATTCATAGCAATCTTCACACAAAAACGAGACATTATTCTTACCATTCTATTTCTTTACATCATTGCATTACAGACAAAAGAATGACGGTCATTTTACGATCTCCTGTCGAACTAGTATAATCTTATAAATGAATGTTGAAATTTAGGTCAATCAGAAAGTAATGGGTTTTTTTTCTCTGAACATCCCCCGCCTTGGATGGCAAATGAGCCGCTAATGGATTCCATTTTTGGTCCACAATCACTGAAAGCTTTACCACAAGATAAACCACTAATATTACACTTTCAACGCAGGAAAAACATCTGGCAAAAGGACAAAAGGTGTCATAAATTAATGACATTTTACTCCCTTTCCGAAACAACTGCTAAATTAATCTTATTTCGTAATTGTGCGGTGTGCATGGAGTGTATGACAGCTGGAAAAGCAACTGGAATGACATTGCGCTTACTGTAAAATATCCCGGGGAACCGCGTTCTTCTTGACTCCCCTCGATTGGTACCCAAAATTCAAACCATGTAAAATACGTAAAGCATTCCTTACGAAAGGTCCGCAAACACACCTCAGGCCTAGGCTAGATGTTGGTGTTGGCGGAAAAGACAGCATCCACTGAATAGCCAAGAGAGACGCTAGTACGGGTAGGATGGGGAGCCCCGTTCACTGCGGAGTGCAGCAGAGAAGGCAGCGGCGCTTGCTCTCTCCTATCCTCCCTGGTCTGTTACATCCCCCTTGCTGTCAAACTACGTTGTGCAGCTTAGGTACGAGTACAAGCAGCGACATCTTCCGGTGATGCACGAATGAGCATGACTTTCCCACATTTCACGGCATCTGTTGCCCAGGAGGCTACACATCCATCCAGTTAGGTATAATCTGATATGAGCTTCTTACTTCTGACTTTTAGCTAAATTAGCAACTTCAAGATTTCATAAGCTTTATCATGGTTATGTACGTATTTCTAGAAATGGGGATTATTATCGCGTGTCCATCCATCCGGTCGGTCCGTAGGACCAGTGGTGTCCGTTGTGAATATATCACATTGACAAAGATACAGATAGGCCTACATTTTTTTTTAAAATAAATCTAATGTAAAGCAAGTGTCTGAACGGTGTATGTTCCCCCTCTGCACTCTCACAGTCATTCCCCTATTGTCTAGCTCAAACAAGTTCGGATGACATCATCTTTTCCCATGGGGCCCTGTGGCATTGAGCAGCAACATGACTGCTATAGTCTACTGAAGAAGGCCAGTGGCCACATCACTTCCTCTGAGTCAAAAGGGTACACGGTTGAGGCAGACAGCTCAGAGATGTCAAGAAATATTTCCATCAGGGACTGGGGGAGCGCATTAAGCTTTTTAAGGTTGATTAAAAGTCCTACTGGCCACTCTTAACCCTATGCAACCCTTTTTATAATGAAGGCATGTGGATTGCATGGAGGTTTGCTGTTCCATCTACACACACTCCTACTAGTGAAACCTAAGGTGAAACCAGAGTCTGCCAGGCTTACAAGGTAAAATCTTAGTCCGACACAGACATACAAGCACAGTGTAAATGCGTATTCGTAGAATATACTTCAATTTCTACTGCTGATACTGTGTTCTGCTGCTATCATTAATAATTTGTTGCTATTATTGTCTATTTCTCATGACTTACAGGACATACAGACAGAATGCCGGGAAAGCTGTATAAAACATAATATTCTGTTTTAGTATTTTGCTGTTAGCTCTGAACCGGTGCATATAAAACGTACTGCCTACAATTTGCATCAGTTTTGTTAGAGATACCTTTTAATATTAAAAGCTTTGCATAATAATTCAACACAGAGGCAGAAGGTTTCCATTCCCTGGTTTCTGCTAATTGATATTATCTAGTTATTAGCTATTCTCACAGCTAGTGTGTATTCTTTTGTGCAGTGATGAATAAGGGCACGACACACCCAATCTCCCTCTCATCTCTCAGGTATCGCACATCGCCCATGGCTCTAACAGACTGGCATACTCGATTGTGATTAAGGAAGCACCAGAATAACTTACTACTGTGTTGTTACGGTGTGGAGAATGCATCCACCTCTGCCACTGCTGCACAGTTTAAAGGAGAAAGCCTCCACCTTTGGCTTGTGTCTCGCTGCAGGTTTCAGAAGCACTATCAGTCATTGGGGATGCAAGGGCAGGGCCCCGCCAGTCTTAGTTACAGTATGTAATCTGTGAAAAACCACGACGGAGAAATAACAGAGAGATGCACAGCAAGTGAATTCAGGTGAACACACTTAGAGAAACACACCTAGGAAACAATGAACAAAGCCAAAATGTTCTGTTACCCATATCACATAATATACAAGTGAAATAATCCACTTGGTCAGAAATAAGCATCGTGCCATAATTGCTTTCCTTGGTGAAACTTCACAACAGAGCAGCCCAGTAGACCATTTAAGGGGTGGTGATGTCATGTGTGCCGTGCACCTCCGTCCAATGGCCTGGGTTTACATTCCAGCTGGCATGCTTGGGAATAGGGTGTCATTTAGAACGCAGCCTTGGTAGATGAAACCAGGCTTTAATCCAACAGCTGAGCCAGTCTCCCTGACATGGAGTCCTCCCCACAGACACAACAGAAAGTCTGAGCCCAAGTGCTTCCGTTTTGGATCAATGTCCACTCGCTGGTGGATATAGAAAACTCATTCATTTGTGACCTTGAAGAGGAGATTATAGGATGAAAGGCCAGGGCAGGGATTTAGCCCCCAATGCACATCCCCCGCAACCAATCTAGCAAAATATATGAACAGAGAGAGAGTGTGTATTGTATTGTAGCTTTCCCTTTTACTCCACCAGCTTGAATCACCATTACATTTTTTAAAAAGTATGAATACAATAATTATTCTGAATAAGTGTATATGAATGTGAATTTGTAATGTGTCACAGAAAAGGTGGGCCTTTTGACAAGGGACATCACAGGTATTTCACAGTGGAGCTTTGCTGTTTAAAACTGTGCTAGACTATACTGTAGATTCTTGGCTCATGGCAATAAAAGATAAAAAAAAAAACCTTGGTCAAAAGATAATGTATGGCAATGAAAATAAATACCTAAACGGACAGTATAGCACCAGCTAGTGGACTATTTGATTATTGCAGGAATTACTGATCATCATGACCTCATCCTTCTTTATTTACCTTCGTCTCAAACTATGCATTTTAGAACTGCAACCCTCAGTCATTTAACGCACATCGATTGATCAATGTTTTAGACAGCAACTACTGTTGACTAACCACGTTAAGTTAAATCAGAGCAATAGTAGCCTAAAGGTAGATACAGTATATTTAGAGCAAACGGAATGTCTTGCACAAAATACGAAGGTCTGTACTTTGTTAGCTTAGTTCGGCCAGGAACGAATTTTATTCTGTTTTCGGCTGTAACACCTCAAGCCTTCTCTTCAATTTATGCGGCTTATCCAATTATAGCGCGTATGTGCATTAGGTTGCTGTTTATTGGCCAGGCGTGAAGAAAACCTGTCAATCAAGAAATGTAAGGCAAGATGCAGTTTGTGCTTCATATTTATCGTATTGAACGGTTTTACTTTTTAAAGCCAATAGTTAGGGCAAGCAGATGGGAGTATCTAAATTCAGGTATTTATGCACGGTTTATCTCAAATAATCCTTTATGATTTGTGGGTGATCCGCGTAGGTACATTTATGGTCTCATTGTAGGTCAGTGGAGTAGATTTCTGTTGTCACTATCTCAAACATGTAGCACGGATTTTGTAGACACTGGAAAATGACCGATTACAGAAGGTAAAATGCTCATATCCGACTAACGACGAACGCACAGGATTTGCACTTTTATACAAGGAAATGATGCGCATCAGATGTACTGATTATTCCCATCAAACCCGATCTGTTTGCCGTCGTCCTTTAAATGGACCTACGGTTGATGGACAAGAGATGTGCGATGCGCATGATGTGCTTTTGCAGGCCGGATTGACCGTAGTTTATTTGTGATCTAAATTCAAAGGCATTAAATATCAAACATATTATTCTGCTTCTCATCCTGGGTAATACCTTGCTAAATCAGTCAGTTATCATGTAATGCAAATGGGAATCGAATCATGATGTAATGTAGCACTGTTTGCGGCACGTCGTTTGAAACAGGTATGTGAATATCCAAAATGTAACCTACATTCAGCCTCAGCTGTATTTGATAAAGGTGTACTGTATACAATAGCATAGATTAATTTTTCTATTACAAGTTTCCTTATTAGTTATTGTAATGTCATACTTAGCCCCTTGAAAAGATTAGCAAAAATACTCAGGTATCTTGTATGCATACTATATGAAGTGTTAGAATTTTTTATACTAATACAATTTCTCAGGTAAAGAAACTCCTCTATTTTTTATTCTCAAAATAGAGGAGTCAAAATTATTATTAGCACCCCTGTTTTCAATAGGCATTTTTGCTGCTGCATAGAACCTCATTCACTGTCGAACTGACCAATACTGGTCTCTGCTTCACAAGGCTCCACTAGGTTGAGCCACCCAAAAGTTACCTCATGGACTGACCCATCTGCCTCATTTGGAGTGAATTTACTGCACATTATTCTTTTACACTTATATCCTTCCAAAGTGTTATGGACGCTGCTGCTTTAGTTGTTCTTTCTTACCCAGAATGGGACATTTTGGCTAAAAACCTGGTTGCCTCAATGGTTGAAACCCATTGAAAAATTGTGGGTTGAATTGAAAAGGACATTCCAGAAGTGCAAACTGGAGGGAAGATTCTGTATGTAAGAATGGTCCAAGATCATTTAAATGTGTTCTGCAGTCTTGTAAAGATTCTTTAATGCTGTGTTGTTATCCTCTCAAGGTAAGGTATTGAAAGGTATTGAATACAAGGTCTGCAATAGTTTTGATCTAATTCTTACATTACATTTTGATCTAATTCTTACATGTTAACTATCTGCTGTATTTATCTGAGCAATTGAATTAGTGTACAGGAATATACAGTGCAGTCCATACATATTTGGACAGTGACACGTTTTATTGGTTTTGCTCTGTTACTCCAGCACATTGGCTATGAAATGAAAAAAAATGACTAAGAGGTTAAAGTGAGGACCGTCTGCTTTAATTTAGGCGATTTTCATCCACAAACCGCGAACCATATAGGAATAACATGTCATACATTAATTTGGCTTTTTCTCTGATTGATTCTGATAAATATGCATCAGGATGGCCATTGTGACTTGCACTGACACTTCTATGGTTGTTGTGTTGCTAGACATCATTAACCAGAAAATAGAAAACTAGAATCAAGACAGCTCTCTTGTGGATGCACTAATGATGGATACAAACACACCTGCCTAATAAGAGACAGCTGTGAAGCCAACTGTTGAAATACATTAGGTACCCTTTAATGGGGGGTACTATGTACAAAATGTGCTGTTTCTAAATCCTCCATCCAACAGGGATGAAAATACCCTAAAAAATAAAACAGTCTGACAGTCTGCAACACCATCGTCATTGTATTATTTCAAATCCAATGTGTTGGAGTAGAGAACCAAAACAAATAAACTCCTGTCACAGGCCACATACCTATGGAATGCACTGTGCTTGAAACTTTTTTGGTCACTTACATCAAGGTTTCCAATATTTTGGCACCTCACCGTACAAGAAATGCAATATTGTAAATTATACGTTGTGACGTGTTTCAGGAGTTGCTGTGTGAAAATGTGTCAGCGATGACTGAGGTTGAAGCGACGTATGCAGACTTCATAGCCTCCGGTAGAGCTGGACGAAGGAACGCCATGCATGACATCCTGCAAAGCCCCATGGACCCAGACTCCGGGGGTCTACCCCTGAGCCTGTCGCAACTCAACATCAACCCCACCGGTGAGTTCCATAACAAAATCAGCTTATTTCATAGTCTGAATGACAGTCAGTTTGAGACATGCCAATTCCTTGACACTCATCGTCAGATAATGCTTGGAAAGAAACATTGGAGTTGACAAGGGCACAAACATTTAGGACTGGCAGGTTAAGTATATTATGGTGTTTCTGTATAAAGTCCTGTTGATATTGTATTTGCTTACAGTGCCGCAGCGTGTACATATTATGTTCTGTACATTCTCCATATTATTTCTACCGGAGTAGGAGCTGACATGGAAGAACATCAAGGCCCATCCACGAGGGCGTTGCCAGAATCAGGGCAGAAGACTCGGGGAAACAGTTAAATTTCAGGCCTGAACACTGAGTCTGTAACCACCAACCAAATGGTGACATTTATTTCTGCATGTGCAGCCAGTTTGGCGACACAAGAGGAATCATGAAACTGTGGAGAATTCAAAGCAATGGTTCCCTCAGCCTTTTGCTGGGAGAGACACGTGCGATGTATGTGGACATTAGACGAGGGATCACCATATTTAATAACGGGTGACTGCTAAAGACAGACTGGTTGGTACTGATTGATGACCTTTTTTATGATCCATATAACTAGAGGATGTAGGGAACTGCAAGTAACATTGAAAGATAAAATAGTTGGTGCTGGTTGACAGTTGGTTTTTCAGGAAGTTGGATCAACAGTTGGCCTACAGTATGTGGGGTTGCTGTAGCAACTGAAAGGACTGACACAATGTTGTCTTATACTTCATTCATTTAAAAGGTCTGACACTGCCCACTTTTTGGACAAAAAAAGAAAAATGTTTTACAATATCACACTAATCACAGGTTTTGGTTGAACAACACTGCCTTGAATGGATTCAAATGATAGCAGCTCTTTCAGCATATTCATTTGTGCAGTGTTGTGTTTCTTTTCAGTCAGTGCAACACACTTTCCCATTTTTCTACTTTTTGTATCCTTTGTTTTGGAGACGTCATTTTCACCCGAGACTGGGTGTCACTGTCGATGTGAACACAGATGTAGCGACCGGTTCTTTAGGAGAGTTTTTATTCAATGTTGTTGTAAGACTTTGCAGTGCTGTTATCTGAAGCCAAGCACCGCTGACTTGGGAACGTGTGTGATACCTACCAAATTATATGACGTCATTATGCAACATGCATGCCTACACCTTCAATGTGACGTTTTAAAATATCACTGATAAGCATTCTCACTGATCACAGCCAGCTGTGCTGTTTTGATTAATGGTTATCATAATCTTGCTTCCAAATTTGTACGGAAGTAACGGTCTTCCCAAAAGGGGAGGGAACTGTGAAGCACTGATCAAAGAGCAACTTTTTTAATGAAACGTGATTCACTTGAACATCCGGTATTTTAAAAAGAGTTGTCAAGAATGCATGAGTTATCAAAACATTGATCCTTATTCCATAGCAAATATTTAATCACTCATTGTGTGATTATGTTCAATCATGACACACTGTTAAATCTGACTTTTTAGCATGTTCATTTGTATATACCAATTTTGGGAGTATGTAACTGCTTCATATCATGTTCCAGAACTCTCCATCAGTTATTAATAAACAGTTCCACTGTTGGTTATCTTGGTATTTCTGACTGGATCTATAGGGTGTCACTATAAATTACTAAAGAGAGATACTGTTCAGAAGTAACTTTTGCCTCTGACACTGTTTTGGTTTGACATAAGACTGAACAATATTATAATTTGGTATCAAGGTGGTAATGGAATACGATTATTATGCTACACATTAATGTCTTCAGAAGGTCTCCTACACATGAAACAGTTAGGGTCATTAAACACAACATATTGAATCACAGGGTTTGAACGACTCCTTCCCTAAAAAAATCAGCATGTCAAAGCAGCTGAACGTTGTAACAGCCAGCGCCATCTCATTCTTCGCCTGGAGATTCTCATTATAATTACTCACGTAGTAAATCCGGAATGTGTTGTATGGAACAAAGCATACTATGATGACCAACATAAAGTAAATACTTTTAATCTGAGCCAAAAACTCCTGCTGACTGAATATCATTCCCTTGTGCGCTCTATACACGCTCCCCAAAATCCACAACTGGCAAACAGCCAGGGCCAACGTAACGATGATGATGAGAGCGCTCAAGGTGTAGTTCAGCGCAGTAAGGGCCACGTTGCCATCAGAAAAAATGTTGCCGAATTTGAAGCACTGGTTGTCAGTGGTCGCGTTACTGCGTGCAAGTGACCCATAGTCAACAACCATGATGGGGACGACAACAGTAAGCACTAGGCCCCACACGGCAACGCTAGCACACAGAGCATGGAGGCCCCTGTAGAACTCCATCTGCCTGAACCGGAAGGAAGTCAGATGGCGGTACACCAGGATGATCGAGTAGAAGACAAAGGTCAGATACATGTGGGCGTGAATCATGGCACTGACCACCTTACAGAAGTTCTGTCCCAGAGCCCAACTCGCCGCCGCATAATAGTATATACGGAATGGCACGGTCAGGAGGAAGAGGATGTGGACCACGATGAGGTTCAGGACGGCTATGGTGGTCACAGAGCGGACGTTGGACTTTAACATTCGGATCACGAGGGACATGCTGAGGACTCCTCCAATAAGCACAGTTGTGTACAATGACAGCAAGGTGTATCTGTATTCAGGTAGGATAGAGCCGTCTGCATCGCTGCCATTAACCATCCTCTACTCTTTCCTGGAAGAAAGGACGAGGGGGGGTTGAAGTTAAGTTTACGCTGTTATTTAGATACAGCATTTCTGTTTGTTTACTTGGTATAATATTACCTTAGTTTAGTTTAATTGTCCAGTTGTAATCTACTCTGGATGAGAGATCTGCCAGTTGACCAAACCAAAACATGAATTTCAATGTAGACAATAAGAAGCTATGGGAGAAAGGGTTTACAGTATGAAAATACAAGGCAAACAGACATTCACCATCATTCTCACAGGCTACAGATGCACAATAGTCATGTCAATGATCAGAAAATACAACCACAAATTCCCCTGATCTTCTGAACCAAGAAAAAAACAAGTCATACCTTTGTCGTAGCACAAGGTTCTAGTGACAGAATATTCACTGGCAGCTCACACCCACAGCTGGCCTCTCCAGCAGAACCGTTGGTATGCAGATACGTAATGTCAGGTGGTACAGCTAGATAATAATTGACTTCACGACCAAGTTTTCCTGCTTCTGGACAGCAGCAAGTTTAGAGAGCAAACGTGTAATATATCAACAATTGAGTAAAATAAATGTATATTTAGCTGAAGTTAGCTGGGTAAACAAAAGTGGCTGTAACATGCGGCCGTAGCAGAACACAAGCGCAGAGGTACAGGTTCTTGAAAAAAAGGTAATTTAATTAAACGACTTACTTAATCACAGCACAGGAAATGGCACACACAGAGACAATGACACACAACCAACAGTAGGGCAAAAAGGAACTTAAATAGGGACATAATGAAGGTCAAGCAAGGAACAGGTGACCAGACTAAAGGAGACAGGTAAAACCAATAAACGAAGGAGAACGAAAGCTGAACATAAAAACCAACAAACATAAAACATAGAAATATATAACGACTGGCACGGCACAGGCCATGAGCGGCCATTACATTAGCCCAGGGCACAGTTGTAAATGAGACCTAGGTCTCAATGTGTCTCCATGGTTAATTAAAAGTTTAACCAGGGAAACACAAAAAGCCTGCTGATCAGTAGTCAACCAGTAAATAGATATTGGCTGATATCCCAAAAAATAAACAAATATCCCTCTCCGTTTCACGGAAGGAGTGAATAGCCTAGATATAAAGTATGTTATCTTAGATTGCAGCAGTGATAAGCATCTACTGGATGAGTCCTACAGAAAGGTCTTGCACATATTATTGACAAAATTCAAATGTGAAGAGGATGTGTCAGTGTGATGCAGTGTTGGGGGAAAAATTTACATGCAGTAGCCAACCAGCTAACACCAATGGTAAATTATTATCCTGCATGTTTCTTCTCACATTTACATTTCATTTACAGTCATTTAATTGACTCATCCACAGCGATCATTTAGAGTAAGTGCCTTACTCAAGGGCGTAACAGAGTTTTCACCTGGTCAGTTGGGGGATTCCAAACAGCATTATTTCAATTCACAGTCAAATTCTAAAACCATTTGGCTATCTGCCACCAAGATCACTTTAATACTAATATCTGTTCCCAGATACTTCTGCAATGGCGTAGGGACGTGGTAATCTTAAAACTAATCATTGATGGCTGCATTCCAGTTCAACCCTAACCCTCACCCAAACAAGCTTAATCCAAACTATAGATACATGTCAACATCCTGGTTCAACCCTAACTTGAACTTAACCCTTACTGTAATAACAGCTTTGAAGACCTTTGGCTTTCTAGTTATCAATTTGTTGATTTAATCTGAACAGATTTCACCCCATGCTTCCGGAAGCACCTCCCACAAGTTAGATTGGCTTGAAAGGCACTTCTTAAGTATCATACGGTCAAGCTGCTCCCACAACAGCTCAATTGGGTTTAGAGCCGATGACTATGCTGACCACTCCATTATAGACAGAATACCATCTGACCTTCTTCCCTAAATAGTTCTTGCATAGTTTGGACCTGTGCTTTGGGTCATTGTCCAGTAATAGGAGGAAATTGGCTCCAATCAAGCACCATCCATGGGGTATGGCATGGCGTTGAAAAATGGAGTGATAGCCTTCCTTCTTCAAGATCCCTTTTACCCTGTACAAATCTCCCACTTTACCGCCACCAAAGCACCCCCAGACCATCACATTGCCTTGACCATGCTTGACAGATTGCATCAAGCACCCCTCCAGTATCTTTTTATTTGGTCTGCGTCTCACAAATTAATCTTTTCCTTTTATTGATCTGTCTGAGATATGGCTTATGCTTTGCAACTCTGCCTAGAAGGCCAGCATCCTGGAGTTGCCTCTTCACTGTTGACGTTGAGACTGGTGTTTTGCGGGTACTATTTAATGAAGCTGCCAGTTGTGGATGTATTCCACTCCTGTTTCTATTCTGGTTAGAGCCAGTTTGCGCTGTTCTGTGAAGGGAGTAGTACACAACGTTGTATGAGATCTTCAGTTTCTTGGCAATTTCTTGCATGGAACTGCCTTAATTTCTGAGAACAAGAATAGACTGATGACTTTCGGAAAAAAGTTATTTGTTTTTGGCCATTTTGAGCCTGTAATCGAACATACAATTGTTGTCACTTCAGATACTAAGCAGGTGTAAAGAATGGCAGTTTTATTGCTTCTTTAATCAGCACAACAGTTTTTAGCTGTGCTAACATAATAGCAAAAGGGTTTTCTAATAATTAGCCTTGGATTAGCAAACACACCGTGCCATTGGACCACAAGACTGATGGTTGCTGATAATGGGCCTCTGTATGCCTAGGTAGAGATTCCATAAAAAATCTGCAGTTTCCAGCTACGATAGTAATTTACAAGATTAATAATATATACACTGTTTTTCTGATCAATTAGATGTTATTTTAATGGACCAAAAATGTGCTTTTCTTTCAAAAACAAGGACATTTCTAAGTGACCTCAAGCTTTTGAACTGTAGTGTTGGTATGATGTTGAACACAAGATGGCGACCTTGGTTAGGATTTACTAGACTAGGAGCGCTCAGAAGATATAGGGCCGGTTTTGCAGACACATGTTAAGCCTAGTCTAGGACTAAAAAAACAAGCTTAATTTAGTTTTCTATAAAACTTGATTTTTTTAGTCCTAGACTAGGCCTAATTCATGTCTGCAAAACTGGCCCATCGTCCATAATAGGCTAAATCTTAAATAATTAGGTGTTCCATGCCTATTCCTAGCTTACTTACATTATTGTGTGCTGAATGCAAAGCACGTCTCTAGATTTCTGGAATACTTTTTCTCATTCTATTTGAAGTTCCTGCTCTACAGATAAAAGGATTTAACATATCACTCAGAAAACATTTCTCAAATATGCAGTCTGCTCAAAGGTTGCTTGAGAATACATTTTGGATGACATACAGTGCTCATAAGTTTGCATACCATGGCAGGAATTGTGAAATTTTGGCATTGATTAAGAAATTATGACTGATCATGCAAAATAACTGTCTTTAATTTAAGGATAGTGATCATATGAAGCCATTTATTATCAAATAGTTTTTTGGCTCCTTTTTAAATCATAGTGATAACAGAAATCACCCAAATGGCCCTGATCAAAAGTTTACATACTCTTGAATGTTTGGCCTTGTTAGAGACACACAAGGTGACACACACAGGTGAAAATGGCAATTAAAGGTGCATTTCCCACACCTGTGGCTTTTAAAATAGCAATTAGTGTCTGTGTAT
Source organism: Esox masquinongy (assembly GCA_016801175.1). NCBI lineage: Eukaryota > Metazoa > Chordata > Actinopteri > Esociformes > Esocidae > Esox > Esox masquinongy. The sequence goes on from JACXGI010000261.1 coordinate 92,099, forward strand.
AAATAGTCAATGAGTTTGTTAGCTCTCACGTGGATGCACTGAGCAGGCTAGATATTGAGCCATGGGGAGCAGAGAAGTACTGTCAAAAGACCTGCGTAACAAGGTAATGGTATTTATAAAGATGGAAAAGGATATAAAAAGATATCTAAAGCCTTGCAAATGCCAGTCAGTACTGAAAATTCAGGGATCTCTTAATACCAAGCCAAGATCAGGTAGACCAAGACAGATTTCAGCCAAAACTGCCAGAAGAATTGTTTGGGATACAAAGAAAAACCCACAGGTAACCTCAGGAGAAATACAGGCTGCTCTGAAAAAAAAGACGGTGTGGTTGTTTCAAGGAGCACAATACGACGATCCTTGAACAAAAACGAGCTGCATGGTCGATTTGCCAAAAAGAAGCCTTTACTGTGCCAATGCCACAAAAAACAACAATATGCACGACAACACATTGACATGCCTCACAGCTTCTGGCACACTGTAATTTGGAGTGACGAGACCAAAATAGTGCTTTATGGTCACAACCATAAGCACTATGTTTGGAGAAGGGTCAACAAGGCCTATAGTGAACAGAATACCATCCCCACTGTGAAGCATGGTGGTGGCTCATTGATGTTTTGGGAGTGTGTGAGCTCTGAAGGCATGGGGAATCTTGTGAAAATTGATGGCAAGATGAATGTTGCATGTTATCAGAAAATACTGGCAGACAATTTGCATTCTTCTGCACGAAAGCTGCTCATGGGACGCTCCTGGACTTTCTAACACGACAATGACCCTAAGCACAAGGCCAAGTTGACCCTCCAGTGGTTACAGCAGAAAAAGGTGAAGGTTCTGGAGTGGACATCACAGTCTCCTGACCTTAATATCATAGAGCCACTCTGGGGAGATCTCAAACATACGGTTCATGCTAGACGACCAAAGACTTTGCGTGACCTGGAGGCATTTTGCCAAGACGAATGCACAGCTATACCACCTGCAAGAATTCAGGGTCTCATAGACAACTATTACAAAAAACTGTTATGACCTACAGCTGAATGTGAATCCCATAAGTGATAAAAGACATGTTTTGCTAGCTCACATGTTTTCTTTACAGATGGTACATATATTACTAATTCTCCAAGGGTATGCAAACTTTTGAGCACAACTGTATATGCTTGGATAATTTAGGTCCATAGAAATGGGTAAAATGTATAAAGACATCAGTGTCACTTCTTACAACCTTTAAGATACCAACTTGTAACCAACGTTATGATGGTCAGGCTGACTCAAGTTACTTTTTTATTGTATATATACTTTTTTAATTACAACCTCGTTTTCAAAAAAGTTGTGACACTGTGCAAAACATAAATAAAAACAGAAAGCAATGATGTGCAAATCATTTAAATCCTATATAAACCATATATAAACAAGATCCAGAACCGCTGCTGCCTTCTCTAGGCTTGAGCTCCTTTAAGATGGACTGAGTTGAAGAAAACTGTCCTGTGGTTTGACAAATCAAAATGTGAATTTATTTTTGGGAATCATGGACGCCGTGTCCTCCGGAATAACGAGGAAAGGGACCATCAGCCTTGTTATCAGCGCACAGTTCGAAAGCCAGCCTCTGTGATTGTATGGGGGTGCATTAGTGCACATGGCATGGGTAACTTGCACATCCGTGAAGGCACCATTAATGCTGAACAATATATACAGGTTTTGGAGCAACACATGCTGCCACCCAGACATATTTTTCAGGGAAAGCCTTGCTTATATCAGCAAGACAATGCCAAATCACATTCTGCACGTATTACAACAGCATGGATCTGTAGTCTGAGTCCGGGTGCTAAACTGGCCTGCCTGCAGTCCAGACCTGTGTCCCATTGAAAACATTTGGGACATTATGAAAAAATAAGACAAAGGAGACCCCAAACTGTTGAGCAGCTGAAATCCTATATCAAGTAAGAATGGGAAAACATTTCACTTTCAGAACTACAACAATTTGGTCTCCACAGTTTCCAAACGTTTACAGAGTATTGTTAAAAGAGGTGATGCCAGACAGTGGTAAACATGCCCCTGTCCCAACTTTTTTGAAAACATCAAATTCAAAATGGTCATGTATTTTTCCAAAAACAATAAAATTGCTCAGTTTCAACATTTGATATGTTGTCTTTTACTGCTTTCAATAGTGAAAGACATTTTATGCATTTTATGCAGCATCCCAACTGTTTTGGAAATGAGGTTGTATAAAAAAATGTAATTTCATGAATTTATAAGGGTTTGTCACGATCGTCAGGGGGCAGGACACAGGCGCAGATGTTGCTTAAACAAAAGGTATTTTAATAAACAGGTCTGGTGAAAACAAAAGGCTCAAAACGGCAGCTAAACAAGGAACAGGCAACATCAAGAGCAACAATGACCAACAAGAAACACAGGGGCAGGAGGAACTTAAATAGGGACTAAACAAGAGTTTAATGAGGAACAGGTGACCAGACTAAACAAGACAGGTGAAACCAATAAACGGCACAGGCCGTGACCGGCCGTTACAGGGTTTTAATGTTACAACGGGAATGTAGTGGTTTCACTTCAACACTATTGACAGATTACGTTAACCTTTTAACAAATGGTACTGAAAGATTAGCTTGTATGTTTTGGATCATTGTCCTGTTTTAAGATCCATGTTCGGTTCAGCTTCAGCTTTTTGATTTGAGATCAGTCAAGTAAAATACCCGATAACGAATTCCCTCTGGTGCATAAGTATTTTGATTCCGACTTCCTTGTTGAGCAAACAGCATGATAAAGACCAGTATGGCATCAGCTGTCCTGAGTACACTGTAAGTTGTTGTGATGAAGCGGGGCCTTAATCAAGAATAAGAAATCATGAAATTGGGAAATTGGGAAGAAAAATTGGGAAGAAAAATTGTAAAAATTACAAAATTAATTCGCTCAATTTACATAACTCAGTCCATTAACAGTATCTCTAAAATTGTTCAAGCTAGAGAAATCAAATTAACATTGTTTTACATCAAGGCTATCCCAAAATCAAATTCCTAAAAAGCTTATTAACTGTAACTGTATTCATTTCAACATTTTTCATAAATTAACTCATTACGTTTTTTTGACCTCTTGAACATTCAAGCCAGACACAACAAACTGGAACGAATACACCAGGGAGGCAGAAGTAGATGGAACAAACGTGAAATGCGCACTTTAATGGAGTAATACAGGGAGAAGGCAACAGGCAAAAAACACAGAGGCATGCACAGGACGGTACACGGAAAGGCTGGACGGCAGGGCAGAGGTACACAATGACAGACGGAGGAGGGATAGTCCAGGGCCGAAAACAGGTCTAGCAGGTCAAAAAGGCTGGTAAAGGCAAAAGCACAGACAAGGATTAGGCAAAGAGGGTTGGTCGAAACACGGTCTGGGTAATAAATCCACTGTATCCAAAAAATGGAGCCTGGGTCGGTTCCCGCTGTTGGCGAGTGGTTCTGGCGCAGCCCCCGGGTGTGGGAAATGGCTCATCAGCACCTCCGTCTGGCTTCTCGTGCTCAGAAACGCCATGCTGACCGTCGCCGCCGTACCACCCCGCTCTTTCACCCAGGACAGCGTGTTTGGTTGTCGACTCGGGACATTCGCCTTCGTCTTCTTTGTCGGAAGCTCTGGCCCAGGTATATTGGTCCGTTCAAGGTCACTCACCATATCAACCCTGTCACATACCGTTTACAGCTGCCCCGCCAGTACCGGATTTCCTCTGCTTTCCATGTGTCTTTGCTCAAGCCCGTCCATTACAGCCCGCTTCATTCCCCCATTGCTCCCGACGGAAGGCCCAAACGAGCCCCGATTCCAAGTCGTCCGCCGAGGAGACCCAGGACCTCTCTTCAGGACCGTGACCCACCCAGTCCACCAGATACTGCAGTCGACCACCTACCCGATGGGAGTCCAGGATCCCCTCAATGGAGTAGGCCGGTTTCCCCCCACATCGAACGGAGGATGAGTGGCGGCCGGCGCAATGGGGGAATGAAGCGGGCTGTAATGGACGGGCTTGAGCAAAGACACATGGAAAGCAGAGGAAATCCGGTACTGGCGGGGCAGCTGTAAACGGTACATGACAGGGTTGATATGGTGAGTGACCAATATACCTGGGCCAGAGCTTCCGACAAGGAAGACGAAGGCAAATGTCCCGAGTCGACAACCAAACACGCTGTCCTGGGTGAAAGAGCGGGGTGGTACGGCGGCGACGGTCAGCATGGCGTTTCTGAGCACGAGAAGCCAGACGGAGGTGCTGATGAGCCATTTCCCACACCCGGGGGCTGCACCGGAACCACTCGCCAACAGCGGAAACCGACCCAGGCTCCATGTCCCACGGGAACATCGGGGGTTGGTAGCCTAAAACACATTGGAAAGGGGTTAACCGAGATGAGGAGTGGACGAGCGAGTTCTGCGCATATTCGACCCAGGGCAGGTACCGGTTCCAGTCATGCGGCTGTTGTGTGCATCATTGTCGAAGGTATGTCCCTATTTCCTGATTGAGCCTTTCTGTCTGGCCGTTTGATTGTGGATGGTAGCCAGATGAGAGGTTGATGGACACCCCTAGTCGTTCGCAAAAAGCCTTCCACACCCTGGATATGAACTGGGGACCTCGGTCAGAGACGATGTTGTCTGGAATCCCAAACTGGCGAAAGACGTGAAGAAAGACGCACTCAGCCAATTCCATCGCAGTAAGTAGACCCGGCAGGGGGACGAGATGGCACATCTTGGAAAATCGGTCCACCACTACTAGGATGGTGGTATACCCTTTGGAATCAGGGAGGTCAGTAAGGAAATCCATAGAGATGTGGGACCAGGGCCTGTGTGTTATTGGTAAAGGCAACAGTTTGCCGGCTGGCAGCTTCCGAGGGCTCTTGGATTGCGCACAGACTGGACAGGACAACACATAATCCCTTACATCCTCCTCCAAGGAGAGCCACCCATACCGCTGGGACACAAGTTTCCTAGTTCTCGTTATCCCAGGGTGGCCAGTCGCCAGAGAGGTATGGCACCACTGAACCAACTGCGGCCGAACAGAGGAGGGGACATAGGTACGACCTGGCGGCGTTTCAGGTGGCGCGGGTTCGGTCAGCAGGGCTTTCTGAATTTGAGTGTGTATCTCCCACTGGACAGGCCCCACTTGACAAGAGGGTGGCAGGAAGGGATCTGTAACAGGAACACAGGAAGGGCGTTCGAACTGGCGGGACAGGGAATCAGTTTTGACGTTCTTCTTTCCTAGCACGTAGGAGACCGAGAAGTTAAATCGGTTAAAGAATAAAGACCACCGGGCCTGACGAGGGTTGAGTCTCTTTGCGGTTTTGACGTATTCCAAGTTTCGGTGGTCTTTTAGAACGAGAAATGGGTGTTGAGCTCCCTCCAGCCAGTGCCTCCATTCCTCAAGGGCTTGTTTAATGGCTAGCAGCTCGCGGTTTCCGACGTCGTAATTCCGTTCTGCAGGGGACAACCTTCTGGAGTAAAAGGCACAGGGATGTAATTTCAGGGGATCTCCCTGACGTTGGTACAGAACCGCTCCTACCCCATCAGCCGATGCATCCACCTCCACGACAAACGGCAGGGCAGGGTCACGTTGACCCAGAACAGGAGCCGAGGTAAACCGTCTTTTGAGGGCGTCAAAGACTGTTTGGGCTGCATCCGTCCAACGCAGCTTACTGGTGGTCCGGCTAGTGAGGGCAGATAGAGGAGCAGCAGTGGAACTGAAATTGCGTATAAAACGGTGATAGAAGTTTGCAAACCCCAAAAATCGTTGTACCTCCTTGATGGTTCGGGGTTGGGGCCAATCACGGACGGCTGCGATCTTGCTGTCATCCATACGAACCCCTCCTGGAGACAGAACATAACCTAGGAAGGTGATGAGTGACGTATGGAACTCACTTTTTTCCGCTTTCACGAACAGATGATGGTCCTGGAGCCATTGGAGAACCTGTTTGACATGTAGTATGTGTTCAGGAAGAGAGCTGGAAAAGATCAGGATGTCATCAATGTAAATGATGACAAAACTGTCAATCATGTCTCTGAAGATGTCGTTCATGAACCCCTGAAACACAGCTGGGGCGTTAGTCAGACCGTAAGGCATCACACAGTACTTGTAGTGTCCCCTGTGTGTGATGAACCCGGTCTTCCACTCATCCCCTTCTCTAATGTGCACCAGGTTGTACGCACTGCGCAGATCCAATTTTGTATAGCTAGTGGCCTGGCCTACTTGCTCTATAGCAGTGTGGATCAGTGGAAGAGGATACTGGTTCTTCACCATAATGTCATTGAGGGACCGGTAATCAATACAGGGGCGTAAGCCCCCATCTTTCTTACCCACAAAGAAAAAACTAGACGCAACAGGGGAAGATGATGTGCGGATGTGCATCTGGGCAAGGGACTCGTCTTTGTATGTGTTCATGGCTTTGGTTTCCAGAATCGACAGAGGGTATATACAACCTTTAGGGAGAGTAGATCCAGGAAGAACGTTGATTGTGCAGTCCCACAGTCGGTGTGGAGGTAAACCAGAGGCTTTTTCCTTGCTGAACACCTGATGGTACTGGTCGTAGACTGAGGGGATTGTCACAGGCGGGGTGATGTCAGCATCCTCCACTGAAGTGGCCCTACAGGGTAGAATGAGACAGCGGTGACTGCATTGGTCGCTCCAGGAGAGCAGTTCCCCTTTACGCCAGGAGATGGCAGGATCGTGGAAGACCAACCATGGGTGTCCTAAAACTAAAGGTTCCCAGGGGGAAGCCAGCACTAGCAGCTGGATTGACTCAGTGTGAAGGGCTCCTATTTGCAAAACGACGTCAGGCGTTGGGTGAGTAACATACCCAGATCCCAACGGCTTACCGTCTAGGGAGTTGATACCCAACGGGGGATCAATGGCTACCAATTCGACACCCATATGAGCAGCTAGCTGACAGTCAATGAAATTCCCTGCTGCCCCAGAATCAACCAACACCCCCAAACGCAAGGTGACCCCTTGTACAGTGAGGTGGGCAGGTACACAAAATTGTTTCTGGGTAACGTGTAGCATATGTGACACGTCTACCTGGGCCGAAGCAGAAGGACGAGAGCTCCTCGGTCGCAGTGGTCGGGACTGGCAGTTACTCACTTGATGCTCAGGTCCCCCACAGTACAAGCAGAGACGATGCTGCAGGCGTCGTAATCTCTCGGCGGGCGAAAGGGGGGAGTGACCCAACTGCATAGGCTTGGAGTCAGTGACCCAACTGCATAGGCGAGGGTACGGAATTCTAAGGCGTAATCCACTGCAGTGCGAAGTCCTTGTCGGATTTCACACAACAGATCTCCTAGGTTACGTCCAGTACTAGGGTGATCGAAAACGTCTCTGAACATAGCGTGGAACGCACTCTCGTTAACCAGGTCTAGGCGATTCGCGGTCCACAACGCAGTGGCCCAGTCTAAGGCTCTTCCGGGCAAAAGGGAAATAACAAAGTCCACCTTGTCCTTATCGGACGAAAACATGGGATGATGGTCTATATATAGTGCACATTGCATTAGAAAACCCTTACACTGTCCCAGAGAACCGTTAAATTTGTTGGCAAGGAGAGAGTCAGCGGGGAAGGTGATGGAGTGCTTAGATGAACGGCAGGCAAGGGGTGACGTAGAAGATGGCAGAGTTCCTCGAAAAAAAAAACCCGAGAGAACAAGGCTCAGTATGCATCCGTTACACAAAAGCAATACCTCACAAAGAACTAGGGAAGCTGGGTAGACTAAAGAGGGAGTGTTAATGGGGAACAGGTGTTAGTGCTCAGGTGATTGTGATCTGAGATGTGAGTTCCGTTCAAGAGAGGCAGGTTGTGTGTTGGTATGATAAGGAACTGCAGGCAGGGGGTGTGATTGAACTGGTTGAGGACAATGGTCACCAGAAGGCCTAACACAAGCAACATTTCTTACATAGTATTTTGGTAATGCAACTTAAAAATCAAGATGTCAAGCACACCACATTTACTTCTGTAAATGTCTTTTCTTGTTTTTCTTTTAGAATATTCAAGTCTGGTTGGTCATGGAGAGGTGAACCTCCAAAACATAACATTATGAAGAAATAGCAGTATCTACATCTTATTTTGAAAATGCCTGCAAACCACAATTAATGTTTTTAACTGTCCAATAAGCATGTTAATGTAAAAACTTAATAGTTTAAATAAAATACTCCCAGATAAAAGATTATGCTCTGCGAGTTCATCTCCATTCCTAAATGTGATAAAAGTATATTGTTCTGTCTCTTGTGTGGGGTTTTTTGTAAGGATTAGAACAACCCCATTAATTCTAGCAAGTAATACCTTTTCAGTAAGAAACATTCATTCAGGCTGGCATTCACTTCAATATTTCCTGTATTAACTGTATTGTTTTTGGTCAAATAAGCTTTTCTCAATTATGGTACATTATCCCTGGTACTATGCTATTGTATATTATGAAAAATGTATTTTCAGCATCTCAATCTAGTCTCAATTTCCAGCAAATATTTGTTGTTCATTAATTAAATAGTATTTCAATGATTCAGTAAGTGTTTTCTAAGAATTGCTAATATGTATTGTACAGGATCCTGCAGGCATTGATCATGTGGCCACACTTTAGCAGATTATCTAGGATTAGCTGTTACAAGCCAAATCCAGACCACTACAATTATCCAGTCCTCAACTCCACCATAACGTACAATACACACTCACTCGATCAGCAATTCAAGAAGCATAATTCTTTCGGGACAAAACATGCTGTGAGATTAGAAAACAGTGGCGTCTGTGTGGCTGCATCGACTTTAGCATGTCCAACATTTATACAATAAGGTAGGCTATGCATCCTGTCAATGGGATAAAGATATGCGAGTACTATTTCACATTTGTCCAAGATTATTAGAAATGCTTTACTTTCTTCGGCCTGATTTTCTATCTGATGTATTTGCTTACAACTCACAACATTTGTTCCTAAAACGTTTCTCTAGAGCTCTACTTCGTGGTCAGTGGTCATCCAGTGAAAGGCTAGATGGTAAAACAGTTATCATTACTGGAGCCAATACTGGTATTGGCAAAGAGACAGCACTGGACCTGGCTAAGAGAGGTAGAGGCTGTATGTTCTCCTCAGTAATTTTGTGCAGAGTAGGACCATGAGCACCTATAGATGATATAGCATATATATCTCAATGTTTTGGTGAAAAGATGGGTAGCTTTAGGCATGTTTGTTGACACAGTACGTACGTTATTATATACAGTATACACTGATATTTCCATAATCATCAGGGGGCAGGATAATCTTGGCCTGTAGAGATATGGACAAAGCTGAAGCAGCACAAAAAGAGATCATTGAGAACTCTGGAAACTCAGACATTGTAACCAGAAAGCTGGATTTGTCTGACACAAAGTCCATTCGAGAATTTGCGGAGTTAATCAACAGGGGTAAGTGGAGACTTGTAGCTTGTTCAAGCTCTTCATAATAATAATAAAATGCAAGCACTTGGTCTATTGTATGAATTAAGCTGTGGAATACAAATCATCAGTCTTAAGTGTTTACTTTCTTTACTTGGAATCTCTTTCAGAGGAGAAACAAGTGAACATTCTAATCAACAATGCTGGGATAATGATGTGTCCATACTCCAAGACTGCAGATGGCTTTGAGATGCAGTTTGGAGTGAATCATTTGGGTGAGGCTGTTAGCAAGCTGACACAAAAGAGATACCAACAGGCAAAAGTATGAAATGATATCCTCACAATTTAAGATACATATTTGGCCTGCAGTGGGTTTATTGGACAGAAAAGAGATGAGAGGGTGTGCTGAAATAACTGTGGGCCAGATTCAAACACATGCTGCAGCGGTATATGTGTACCAAAAGCAGAGGGTTGGACTGGTGGACCGAGCTAGGCCAATGTAGTTATTGCCTTCTGAAAATATTAGGCGAATATAAGTAATATGTTGCAAAAATAATATAGATTGATACTTATTAGGTTATCATGCCTTTCAGGTCACTTCCTGCTCACCTTCCTGCTGATTGATCTGCTAAAGAGATCTAGACCAGCCCGGATCATCAACTTGTCCTCCATGGCCCACAAATGGGGCAGGATCCAACTGGAGGACATCCACAGTGAGAGAAGTTATCACTCCAGAAGGGCCTACGGACAGAGCAAACTAGCTAACATCCTGAGTACACGCTCCCTAGCCAAGAGACTGAAAGGTTTCTGTTCATTTCCCATACACTGAGCTTTGCAGTATTGACTCGCTTAATGATGCACATTTCCTAGGAACGCCTTATTTTTCTTTATTTACAAAACTGCTATTTTTCCCTAACATGCAAGAATTGCCTTTTTCAGAAGGTTACATGGACATTCACCCAAAAAAACTATTATTGTGTAGTTATTTACTAAGTCATATGTGATGCTTTCTGTATTTGGAAGTGATTTTATTCTCTTCATCAATTTCTACATTGTTAGACACTGGAGTAACAGTTTATGCAGTCCACCCAGGAATAGTAAGGACTGATCTGAAGAGACACATGAATTTAGCCCTCCTGATATCCTGGAAGATTGTCAGACCTTTCACCAAGACAATTGAGCAAGGTGCCCAGACCTCCATCTACTGTGCTGTGGAGCGAAAGCTGGAAACCGAAAGTGGTGGATATTACAGGTGAAAACTCACATCAAGGGAATGTATTGATTTTATACTACTGAGACATTTTGTCACATAGTTCACTGTATAATGTGCCCTGTTAGGCTTTTTGTTACTGACTGTAAAGTTTGTTGTTCACAGTGACTGTAAACCCTCCAGATGTACCAGTGCTGCCAGGAACGATGAGATGGCAGAGAAATTATGGGAACTCAGTTGCCAAATGCTTGGGATAACATGGGACTGAACATCTTTCATGAATATCCTTATAAATAGGCTGAAACATGTTCATTGTTTGAAAAGATGTAAGGCGCTTGCCTCAAATGCTTACACACACATAATGTCCTGTAGGTGTACTCTGCATATGAATGCTGTATAGAGAATTTTCTGGACTGGACATGGAACAATGACTCAAAGTCTTGAATGAGGTATTTGTCGAGCCACTGCACTGTGTTTTTAAATAAGGCAGCCATCTGTGAGTAAGAGACAGCATTCAATCTTGTACAGCTTCAAAGCCCACACCTGAATGTTTGCGTCTATAGTATATTTGATTTAACGATGTCTGCATGAGGACAGACCTTTTTTTTTTAAATGTGTTTATGTTGGAACGAAATGTTCCATTCCAAGGGGAGATTTGAATTGTATTCATACAAACTGCCTATCACAATAAAAGGGACATAAAAATGCAGTAAGAGGCATATCCATTTTTTTTTTATTTTGAGCATTTTGTTCACAGTTGTGGCATTCCGCACTATCACAGGCACAGTTGTTTAGAAAGTGCAGTCATGTGTCCCAGGATGGTCCGGCAGTCTAAGCCACAGCCTCCGATGCACATGTACCACTGCAGCATGGGTTCACTTCCCAGCCCATAGCTCTTTCAGCAAAAACACTCAAAACTTTTCCACTGTCACTATTAATGAAGCATGAACCCCTACAGTGTATGTATGGAAAATTGAAATTAGAATCGTGGAATCCCGAAACAAATGTAGGATCTTGTTTTGAAATGCGTCCAAGCTTCTCTCCGTCATGTGAACAACAGCTAATTCAAAGGGGACAAGGACAAATTTTAAAACACTACAATGCTACATCCCGAAAGTATACTCATGATCGTCCACAGCAAAAGCCTTTCAAATAGTGTTTCAAACAATCGGTTTCTGGGTCATAGAGGAGAGGACAGAGGAGTCAAGGAAAGGACAGATTTCTCTTTACTGAGTATCTCACTACACCTTCTCTTGCCAATCATCCAACCGATTCCACTCTATGTACCAAAAACCTAAATGTGATTTTTGTACAATACATCGCGACTGAGATACAATATAGATCAGATCACTTAGGTTAGCAGTAGGAATCACAGAAATAGAATAACTTTACTGGTTATTCTACTACTACTTCTCATACTACTCTACTACTGAAGTAGCATGCAGCACACAAACTGCTTAGTCTAAGTGACTCCATGCAGAGCTTGTTAATTGTGGGAAGCAGCCACAAGAGAAAAAACCTGGTGTAGACCTAAGCTATAAGATGGACGTTACATGTAACTTGTATATTTCAAAATATTTTATGTCAATATTTAGATTGAGAATAGATTTTGCTGAAATTGTGCAGCTCTTTTTTTGGTTCATAAACTAATCAGGGAGGTGTACATTACCAGTTGTGGTGGCATAAATGCCAGGGTGCATTCACATGTTTTGAACTTGTTGAGAAACGATGGCTGGCCATGTTGAAATGAAAATTACAGCAATCCTTCAACCCCCTGCCATGTTATGTAAGCTATCTCTGTGTTTATGTATTGGTGTGCATGTTTGCATTAGGTAACATGTCCTTGTTAGATACGATAATGGTTTGTCTGATCATGTATCAATATAAGTCTTATATTGTGTAGAAAACCACTGTAGGCAGAGGTGGAGAGGTCTCAGGTAGAGAAAAATGAGAAAGAGAGATAGGGAGAGATGGAGACAAAAGAGGTCAGCTGATTGAAGCCAGTAGCCTTGGGGTTTTTGACAATTTTCTAATTCACGTTTATTGTGCCCAGGGCAACAAGTAGCATTTTTACAGTGAGGTCATCCACATCATCCAATGCCTCAAGTGGCTTCAACGGTGCAGATAGGTTGTCAGCTCTGGCGTATGAAGAAGGAGGAGCGGAATGCGGAGTCGTTCTGTTCAAGATATACATTTAATGAGCTGCGCCGTGCTCGTAAAGGCGAGACAATAACCCACAAAGACAAAGGGAGCAGAGGGAACATATATACTGGGGGAAATGACTGGATGATGATCAGGTGCGCTAAACGAAACAACAGGTGTGATGAGTTGATGAAATGGGCGGTGGTGTCAGAAGGCCGGCGACGTGGAGCGCCGAAGCCTGCCTCCTGCAGGGGGAGCACTGGAAGCAGATGGCGCAGGTGTCACAGTACCCCCACCCCCCCGTCGACACCGACCCCGGGGCCGACGCGGAGGGCGCGGAGCAGGACGATCCGGGCGACGGCGATGGAAGTCGCGGAGAAGGGCGGGAGCAAAAACGTCCCGCACCGGAACCCAGCTCCGCTCCTCCAGGCCGTACCCCTCCCACTCCACGAGGTACTGGAGGCCCCCGGCCCGGCGTCTCAAGTCGATGATGGAACGGACGGAGTACGTCGGGGCCCCCTCGATGTCGAGGGGGGGGGGACCTCCCGAACCTCACGCCCCTGGAGGGGACCAGCCACCACCGGCCTGAGGAGAGACACATGAAACGAGGGGTTAATACGGTAGTCAGGAGGGAGACGCAACCGATACGTTACCTCATTGACCCTCCTCAGGACTTTAAAGGGCCCCACAAACCGTGGGCCCAGCTTCCGGCAGGGCAGGCAGAGGGGCAGGTCCTTCGTTGAGAGCCAGACACGGTCGCCCGGACGATACACCGGGGCTTCCCTGCGGTGGCGATCCGCATAGGTTTTCTGCCGGCGGACAGCGAGTCTGAGGCGAGCCTGCACTGCCTCCCATGTGCCCGCTGCTCACCGGAACCAATCGTCCACCGCAGGGGTACCGGTCTGGCCCGGGGTCCAGGGTGTCAGAACCGGCTGGTAGCCCAGAACGCACTGAAACGGGGATATCCCCGTGGAGGAGTGGTGATGGGAGTTCAGGGCATTTTCCACCCACGGCAGAAACTCCGTCCACTCCCCCGGCAGGTCCTGGCAGTAGGACCGAAGGATCCTGCCCACATCCTGATTCACACGTTCCACCTGCCCGTTGGACTGGGGGTGGTAGCCCGAGGTTAGGCTGACCAAGACCCCCAGGCACTGCATAAAAGCCTTCCAAACCCTGGAGGTGAATTGGGGGCGCCGGTCCGACACTATATCCTCGGGCACCCCATAGTGCCGGAAGACATGAGTAAAAAGAACCTCGGCGGTCTGTAGGGCCGTGGGCAGACCGGGCAGAGGCAAGAGGCGACAGGACTTGGAAAACCGGTCCACAACGACCAGGATAGTGGTATGGCCCTGTGAAGGGGGGAGATCTGTTAGAAAATCAACAGACAGGTGGGTCCATGGTCGTTGTGGAATGGGTAAGGGGTGCAACTTACCCATTGGCAGGTGTCGGGGTGCCTTACTCTGGGCGCACACCGAGTAGGAAGAGACGTACACCCTCACGTCCTTAGCCAAGGTAGGCCACCAGTACCGGCCAGGGCCCGCATGGTCTGCCCGATGGCAGGATGACCGGAGGAGGGAGAGGTGTGGGCCCAGTAGATGAGCCGGTCACGGACAGACGTCGGCACATACGTGCGACCCTCAGGGCAGGCAGGCGGAGAGGGCTCGTCACGCTGCGCACGAACGATGTCCGCGTCCAATTCCCACACAACCGGCGCCACGATACATGACGCCGGCAGTACGGGAGCGTCATCCACTGGCCGCTCCTCCATGTCATGCTGGCGAGACAGCGCGTCGGCCCTGACGTTCTTGCTTCCCGGCCTGTAAGTGAGAGTGAAAACAAACCGGGAGAAGAACATAGCCCACCTGGCCTGGCGAGGGGTCAGCCTCCTCGATGCCCGCATGTACTCCAGTTTACTGTGGTCAGTCCAGATGAGGAAAGGGTGCTTGGCCCCCTCTAACCAGTGCCGCCACGCTGACAGGGCTCTAACCACGGCCAACAGCTCACGATCACCCACATCGTAATTACGCTCCGCCGCACTGAGCTTCTGGGAGAAGAAAGCGCAGGGGCGGAGCGTGTTCCGACTCCCTGTTCGTTGGGAGAGAACGGCCCCAAGACCACATTCAGACGCGTCCACCTTCACAATGAACTGGAGCGACGGGTCGGGATGGGCCAGGACCGGAGCGGTGGTGAAACGGTGTTTCAGTTCCACAAACGCCCGCTCCGCCTCCGTGGTCCGCCGTAACCGAGTCGCCCCACCCCTCAGGAGGGAGGTGATCGGAGCCACGACCTGGCTAAAGCCCCGGATAAACCTCCTGTAATAATTAGCAAAGCCTAAAAATCGTTGCACCCCCTTTACCGTGGTTGGAGTCGGCCAATTACGCACGGCATCAATGTGATACTCCTCCATAGCCACACCCGTGCGAGAGAAACGGTACCCCAGGAAGGACACGGACGACTGGAAAAACAGACACTTCTCGGCCTTCACGTACAGGTCATGCTCCAACAATCTAGCAAGCACTTTACGCACCAACGAGACATGCTCCGCACGGGTAGCCGTGTAAATCAAGATGTCGTCAATATACACCACTACCCCTTCGCACAACATGTCCCTGAAAACTTCGTTGATGAAAGATTGAAAGACTGCTGGAGCATTCATCAAACCGTACGGCATCACCAAATATTCATAATGGCCAGAGGTGGTACTGAAGGCTGTTTTCCATTCGTCCCCTTTCCGGATACGCACCAGGTTATAGGCACTCCTGAGGTCCAATTTTGTAAAAAAGTGGGCCCCGTGCATCCTCTCGACCTCCGCAGAGATTAAGGGAAGAGGATAGCTGAACGGGATGGTGATCTTGTTCAGCGCCCTGTAATCGATGCACGGGCGCAAACCCCCGTCCTTTTTTTTCACAAAAAAAAAATTTGAGGAGACCTGTGACTTGGAGGGCCTAATGTATCCCTGTCCTAACGCTTCCTCAACATACGCGGACATCGCCGCAGTCTCAGTGCGGGACAGTGGATACACGCGACTCTGAGGGAGTGCGGCCCCTTCTAAGAGGTTTAGCGCGCAATCCCCCGGCCTATGAGGCGGTACCTCGGCCAAGTCCCTGTATTCGGGAGGAATTGGCACGGCGGAAGCACTGTCCGGACTTTCCACCGTGGTCGAACCCACGGAAACACCCAAACACCTACCTTGGCACTTCCGCGACCACCCCGAAAGGACCTGACTAGACCAGGAAATGATGGGGTCATGGAGAGGCAGCCAGGGGAAACCCAAAACTACAGGGAATGTGGGGGAATCAATAACGTGAAACGAAAGGGTTTCGCGGTGTTGGTTGCAGGTGACCATAAGGAGCGGGATAGTACACTCACTAACAAAGCCCGACCCTAGTGGCCGGTTATCCAACGCTCCTCTTCAGGGAGAGGTGTGTTATTCTGTCAGCTCTGGCGTATGAAGAAGGAGGAGCGGAATGCGGAGTCGTTCTGTTCAAGATATACATTTAATGAGCTGCACTGTGCTCGTAAAGGCGAGACAATAACACACAAAGCCAAAGAGAGCAGAGGGAACATATATACTGGGGGAAATGACTGGATGATGATCAGGTGCGCTAAACGAGACAACAGGTGTGATGAGTTGATGAAATGGGCGGTGGTGTCAGAAAGCCGGTGACGTGGAGCGCCGAAGCCTGCCTCCTGCAGGGGGAGCACTGGAAGCAGATGGCGCAGGTGTCACATAGGTCATCCACTATATCCACTACTGCCTCCAACGCCACAACAATGCAGCGGAGGAATTTGAAAAAGCTGAAACTGAAGAGGTTGGAATTTATGGTGTAATTGACGGTGCTGATGAGGTTACCTGCCAACCTTGAATCGTGTTAATGAGTCATACTTCAGCCGAGCAGTCGCACCTGCTGCCTTGGTCCTCACAGTGATGCATGTGTCACCCACATATCTCTCCAATTAAAGGCAAAGGCCCTCTTCAACCTGACAACAATAGGTTGGCTGCCTGTACCCTATTTGGAAATTGTATGCTAAAAAATTGGAATGTTCTTATTTTATTTTATTTTTACATAGGTTGATATGAAATCTTCACTTCAGAGATAGTGACAGGGAAAGTTTACACTACCATACTTTACCTAATTTACACTACTGTACTTTACAATAATTTATAAATGCAATTTCATAGTGTATACAAAATTGATTGAGAGTTACAAGAAATGGCTACATGAAGTTATATCAGCAAAAAAGGGGTTTGCACTTTGTTTGGATTATCACAAAAATCTACAGGTGATCATTTTGAGATGACTCAGAGCTGTTATCCTTTCAAAAGGATGAGGTCAGGTTGATGAACAACAATGATATTTTGTTCACAGCCTATTTAGTTAACATTTACCAAGGGTGCCAATAATTCTGGAGGGCACTGTACATTTACTGAAAATGTAGTTGGATAAAATTCCATAAGAAAATCTGTTGGCCAGCGAGTGGGAGGGTTTTCAGCAGTTTAATTGAATTTCTTCTGAGCAAACACTTGAACCATGTCTTCCCGGCCTGTAACACATCTGCGCATGTCAAGTCTGAATACCCACCACTGAGAAGTGCATAGAAAGGGCAGGTAAACTGCAAGTCATTGTACTGTCTGCAGAAAGGGTAATTGGCTGCCACCTGCCCTCCATTGAGGCCTTTCTTGACTTTAGGGCTAGAATTTATGTTTGTACTGCTGAGCTCCCACCCCAGTCACACATCGTTACAGAAATTGGCCTCTGGTAGGCGTAAAACAGGTACACAGTACAGGTCAATGCATTCTGCCGCCTGATCAGTTTTTTTTCCTGTATTCTGCCTTCTGCTTTGAAGAAGCTAATAGAACTGCTAGCCCCTTCAAACTGCAAATTTATTATACGGCACATGATAATTTTACCATTCATGCCCCTACATGTCATAAGCTTATCATTTAGTGTATTGTATGTACATGAAGGTATGTCGACTTATAAGTAGATTTTGTGTATTCTGCGTTGTTTGATTGTGATTATATGAGTATTTGGAGGCAGAGCAGCTTTGAAACACTAATATCCTGAGAATCAGTTGAGGATAAAGTTGGTGGTCATGTTTGCTTTTATGTTTTTATGAATAATATCCATTTCAGCACCCCGTCTGAACGACTGTGGTTATATAGAGCACATAGGCACAGTTAAGCTTTTTCTCAACTGACGTTTGTATCAGCTGCATTATTAAGTTATGTTGCACTGGAGGTTATTTGTACACAGTCTTCTGTTGTCATTTTTTTTCTTGTTTTGATCCTCTCTCTTGAACATGGCCAATGTAAAAGAGAATTAAGTTGAGTTACTCAGCCGAGGTAGAGCTTATCAGTGTTCTGACTGAGTGTCAGGCAGAACATACCTTCATGAATAGGTTATTAACGTCTATGAATGGGCTACTTCATCTTCGTGTTAAGTTCAAGGCAACTCCGAATTCAGAAATCTTCAATAAAACTGAGCACAAGAAGGAGGAGGCAGTTTGAGACTCAAATCCAGGTTGGATACATATTTTTCCCCACAATTACTGGTTGTTTTGTATGCATTGAAGTCAGAGGTTAGAGAGTTCTGAGTCCTCAGCTACTTTCTCATAGCTCAACTATTACATTAGGTATTTGTTCATTTATTACATTTATAGCTCAATTACATCACAAAGCTGGAATGACACTTCATCTCTGTAACAGTGCCTTTGAGTCCATTACCATGTTTAAGTGGTCAGCTTTAATAATTGGCTGAATTGGCTTTCCATGGTATCATAACTTTTTATAAATAATACTGAATCCCAAATTGCCCCCTATCCTTCTGCATCCACCCAAATCGCCCCCTATCCTTCTGCGTCTGCCCAAATCGCCCCCTATGTGTTCCAATGCCACTCCATAAGTATTTAAAATGATCTACAGTGACTATTAAACACCACAGAGGCCTTTTCCAGAAAATCTGCAATAATGTTAGCCATATAAGCAATGTGGAATCCAATTAGACACCACATTATTTTTGAGTATGTGCAATTTCACACAAAAGAATTGAGAGGTGTGTCTAATTTTATGACATGTGCATTTGTTTCATAGAGGATCCGTGGCTATTTATTACCCTTAATGGAATCAGATAAGACATGTACATGTAAATTTAACCAATTACTTCATATTTTTATAGATTTGTTTCCAAGTAAAATGCATTGATTTTGTCTGCTTTGCAGTCCCTATTAAATTCATCCCATGCCCTTTCATCACTGAAAAGTGACAGTATACCTGAGAGGGGCCGACCCTTGTAGTAGTAGAATTTTTTAAACAGTTCTTTTGGAATTAAGTTCATTTTACAAATGGTTTGATTGAATTAAGTAATTTGTCTCCATTCGTAATACACTCCACAAAGATCTGTAATACATTTCACTAAAAAGTATTTCTATGCAAGTGCATTAGAGGCGGTTAGAGGCTGAGAAGCACTTAGGCAACATGGGAGCTCTCCTGTGTCCACAGATCAGATGCATGGTCAGGTTCATTAGAATTAAATGGGAGCCTTCAATGACAATGGCCACACAAAAACTCCCTTGTATAATAGATTAGAGGCCCCTAATGGCCTTTATATACTACATTTACATTATATTCATAGTAGTAGTACATGCTCTTGAACCGGAGTGACATAGAGCGACAGTTAATAAATTATTTATGTCTGATTTTGAGACTTGACAAGAGTAAAAGATGAAATACCTATTAAAATAAATGTTTTACTGTTACTGAGGTTAACATCTTGTAAAAAACAGAAGGGATATGGTAATTAGAATTTCAGGCTTTGTTTATTGGAACATGAATTGCATCTTTCAAGTAAGTGTGTCCTGGTTGGTTTGGGATTCATGGTAAGAAACCTTTCTTGCTCTGTAATGGTAATGTCAATGCAATGCTAGAACACATTTGTCTTGTTTCTGGTGCATCACCGTCGCTGAGCACTCCATTTATAGCCCCTCCCCACATACACAGCCCTCAACTGGACAAAACTATAACCCCTCCCCACATACACAGCCCTCAACTGGACAAATCTATAACCCCTCCCCATATACACACACAGCCCTCAACTGGACAAATCTATAACCCATCCCCACATACACACACAGCCCTCAACTGGACAAATTTATAACCCCTCCCCACATACACACACAGCCCTCATCTGGACAAATCTATAACCCCTCCCCACATACACACACAGCCCTCAACTGGACAAATCTATAACCCCTCCCCACATACACACACAACACTCAACTGGACAAATCTTGCACCTTACATATTTTTATGTTATTTATTAATGCTCATTCTACTGTTTTTATGCTCAGTCCACTGTTCTTATTTTTATTTTGTATAAATTGTTGCACTAATGGGCCAGAACAAATTCCTTGTTTGTTGTGAAACTTGCTTGGCAAGTTTCTCACATTTTCACTCTAATTGTATTTACTGTGAGTGTGGAAGAAGGAAGCAGTCTTGTAACACCAGGTAAGGAAGTGGAATGCAGCGTTAACTGTAACAGTGTAACAGTGGGATCTGGTGGGATAGTTTTATTTATGAATACAATACAAAATATTGACTCAACATTTAATTGTGCAGTATTTAAGAATGTTTACCATGAACGAAGGAGGGAGACAGGACACAGGTGCCGGGAGAACAGAGGACTTTAATAAAGAAACTCAAAGGAACAAAACAAGACTCAAGATCAAATGTGAACACAAAACAGGATACGAACACTGACTGGTGAATACATGAGGGAAGGAGTTAAATAGAGACGGTGAACACAGGTAAAGGCAATGATCATAAGAAACAAGTGTCCGTGTTGAGATAGAAGGCATTGGATCACTTGACAATGTATGCACTTTAACATTTTAAACACTGGGCCAAAGTTTTCCTAAACAACTTCAGTTAATAAGGTGTTCTGGTGAGGTTCTGCTATATGTGTTATAAAATTACCTCTCACTATGAAACATGTCATATGTATTTTAGCACTTTGCTTTTGAGGCAGGAGAGAGTGACTGGAAAAGGTTGGCAGCTGCTGTGAGGTCCGGGATGTGCCCTGTTTCCCTTCGTTGCCTTGAATGTAGCCTACCTGTGAAGTCCGGGATGTGACCTGTTTCCCTTCGTTGTCTTGAATGTAGCCTACCCATTCCCCATTATTGTTTGCACCTGTGTCTCGTTCAACCCCTATATAAATGCTGTGTTTGCGGTCAGTCTTTGTGAGGTATTGTTTGGGTTTGCAACTCTATTGAGCAGTCTACTCCCGAGCGGGCCATTGTCTTTGCCTAATTCTGAAATCAGCCTGTTTTTGTATCCTGACCATTGTCTGCCTGTTGACCGTCTCTTTTGGATTACCCCTTGTACCTCTGCCTCCTGCCTACTGGCTTTGGCTGTTACCGACCCATCGCCTGCCTATTGACTACACTACAGCCTGTTCCTTCTGCACTACTGTGTTTTCTCCCAAATAAAAGAGGCCCTGCGCTCTGCGCTTGGATCCATCCCTCCATCCCTCTGTTCCGTGTGCAATCATTACAGAATACCTCACCGGACACTGATGGATCCAGCGGAGTTGCATCGGCGCCTGACCCAGCAGGAAGATCGGATCGACGAGCTCTGTCGCCTTCTTCGCCAGTCTTCTGTTGGGTCCGCCGTGGGTGCCACTGCATCTACCCGTTCCTCCCCCTCTGTGTCCATGCCTACGAAGTACGATGGCTCACCTGGGAAGTGTCAGGGTTTTTTGATGCAGTGCCGCCTTTACAACGACCATCACCCCGCCGACTTCTCCACAGACAAGGACCGAGTGGACTTCCTGCTATCCCTGCTGACCGGCAAAGCCCTGGAATGGGCCACCGCCCTATGGACCGCTCACAGCCCTGACCTCGAGTCGGAGACCCGGTTTTTCCGCCTCTTTGAGGAAGAGTTCGACCACTCTGCCTCCGGACGACATACTGGGGATCTACTATATGACCTCAGACAGGGAAGCCGCTCCGCCAATGACTATGCCCTGGAGTTCCGCACTATAGCGGCTGGTAGCGGGTGGAGTGAACCTGCTCTCCTGACGGCCTACCAAAGTGGCCTGAACCGGGAACTGCAGGCGGAACTGGCTTGCAGGGGTGACATGACCGACCTGAACGACTACATACGGGCTTCCATCGCCATCGACGCGCTGCTAGCCGACCGCAGGCGGGCACAGAAACCCCGTACCCATGAGGCTCCCGTGCCCATTCCGCCTCGACAATCGAGCCCCGAGCCCATGCAGATTGGCCGCGCCCCTCTGTCTTCCTCCGAGCGTAGCAGGAGGATCCGCGAACATCTGTGCCTCTACTGTGGGGAGAGCAGCCATCTGCTGAGCGGCTGTCCTGTCCGACCCTCCCGTCGGGAGGACCACTTCCCCTCCTCCGCCACCCGGGTAGTTGCTTCCTCGTTCTTGAACGTCACCCAGAGGCAGTTTTGGCTCTAGTGGACTCAGGGGCAGCTGGGAACTTCATTGACGAACAATTGGTGACGTTACTGGGAATACGGCTGATACCTTACTGGGAATACGTCTCTCGTCCTTTAAGGATTAACGCCCTGGACGGTCAGCCTCTGGGTACTGGACTGGTGACTCACCGGACTGACAACGTCATCCTTCAGATCGGGATCCTACACTCCGAGGTTATCCAGCTCCTGGTAGTCCTTTCTCCCAGAGAACCCCTCATCCTCGGCCATCCCTGGCTGCGCCTGCATGACCCTGCCATCTCCTGGCGCCACGGGGAATTGCTGTCCTGGTCTCCTGCCTGTTTCGAGCACTGCGTTTCTGTTCCCTGTCGAGCCACCTCCATAGAGAACTCCGATACACCCGTTCACACCCACATCCCGTCCGTGTACAACCAGTTCGCAAGTGTGTTTTCCAAGGAGAAGGCGTCCAGCCTGCCTCCCCATCAACCTGAGGACTGCGCTATAGACCTCCTTCCGGGGATGTCTCCACCTAAGGGGAGGATCTACCCACTGTCCATCCCGGAGAGTGAAGCAATGGACCGATACGTTGACGAGATGATTGAAATCGGAGCCATCCGCCCATCCATGTCACCTGCAGCGGCCAACTTCTTTGTGAGAAAAAAGGACGGCGGACTACGCCCATGTATCGATTACAGGGCACTCAATTACATCACCGTGAAGAACTGCTTACCCCTTCCTCTCATCCCGGCCACTTTGGAACTGCTGGGCCAAGCCTCCATCTACACTAAGCTAGACCTGCGCAGCGCCTATAACCTGGTCCGCATCCGGAGTGGGGATGAGTGGAAAACGGCGTTTATCACTGCCCGGGGCCACTATGAGTACCTCGTGATGCCATACGGCCTTACCAATGCCCTAGCCGTTTTCCAGGCCTTCATGAATGGGATCTTCCAGGACATGATCAGTCAGTTCCTCATCGTATACATCGACAACATCCTAATCTACTCCCAGTCCCTGACGGAACGTTACGCACGTCCGCCGGGTCCTTCAACGGCTGAAGGACAACCATTTGTACGTCAAGGCGGTGAAAAGCGCCTTCCATGTAACCACCGTCAGCTTCCTGGGCTTCGTGCTGACTCCGGGTGGTGTCGGCATGGATAAGGACAAGACCTCTGCAGTGCGTGACTGGCCTACCCCGACTACGGTGAAGGACCTGCAACGTTTTCTTGGTTTTTCGAACTTCTATCGCCGCTTCATCCGCAACTTTAGCAGTGTGGCCGCCCCTCTCACTGCGCTCACCAGTCCCGGGAAAGGGCGCATCCTCCATTGGTCCGACACGGCCAACACCGCGTTCAACACCCTGAAGCACCTGTTCACCTCTGCCCCCATCCTACGACAACCCGATCCTACCCTTCCCTTCATTCTGGAGGTGGATGCCTCGGAGTTGGGAGTAGGGGCAGTCCTCTCGCAGCGGGTGGGCACACCCCCCAAGGTACATCCGTGTGCTTTCTTTTCCAGGAAGCTGTCGCCCGCTGAGAGGAACTACGACGTCGGTAACCGGGAACTCCTCGCTATGAAAGTGGCCTTTGAGGAGTGGCGGCATTGGCTGGAGGGTGCTTGCCATCCCTTCTTAGTCCTAACCGATCACCGCAATCTCGAGTACCTGCGAAACGCCAAGCGACTAAACCCCCGACAAGCTCGTTGGGCGCTCTTCTTTACGCGTTTCCACTTCACCGTCACCTACATACCTGATAAGAAGAACATAAAGGCTGATTCATTATCCCGTCAGTTTGACCCTCCTTCTTCTGTCCCAGAACCCGAGACCATCCAGTCGCCAGCTTGTGTCGTGGGACCCATAACATGGGAGGTTCAGTCAGCTATCCAAGAGGGCCTCCGCACGGATCCCGCGCCTCCGGATACCCCGGCAGGGAAGACATACGTCCCCGCAGCCGTCAGACCCCAACTGATGCAGTGGTGCCACACCTCCATGGGCTCCGGTCACCCTGGGATTTCCCGGACCACCGCCTTGATTAAGCAGCAATTCTGGTGGGCTTCAGTGGCAGCCGACGTTCAGGATTACGTTCTCTCCTGCCCTGTCTGTGCCTGGTCCAAGTCTCCGCGCCACCTGCCCTCCGGTAAGCTGGAACTACTGCCTGTGCCACATCGCCCTTGGTCCCATATCGCTATGGACTTCATTACCGATTTGCCGGAATCGTCTGAGTTTACCACCATTCTGGTTATCGTAGACAGGTTTTCAAAAATGTGCCGTCTCGTTCCGCTCCCTCATCTACCTCCAGCAGGTGTTCCAGCTCTATGGGATCCCAGAGGACATCGTATCAGATCGAGGCCCCCAGTTCATCTCCCAAGTTTGGCGTGCGTTCTGTGATCGTCTGGGTGTCCTCCGGGTATCACCCCCAAACCAACGGTCAAACGGAGCGCCTAAACCAGGAAATCGGGAGGTACCTCCGCCAACACTGCGCCTGCCAACCGCATGACTGGAGCCGGTACCTGGCTTGGGCCGAATACGCACAAAACTCCATAATCCATTCCTCCCTCCGTCTCACTCCGTTTCAGTGCGTCCTAGGCTACCAACCCCCTATGTTTCCGTGGGCAACAGAGCCTGGCACGGTGCCTGCTGTCGATGACTGGTTCCGGCGCAGTGAGCAGGTCTGGTCGACGGCCCATAAGCACCTCCGTCTAGCGTCCGCTACCCAAAAGGAGTTCGCTGACCGTCGCCGCCGGCCCACTCCTCTTTTTCATCCCGGGCAGCGGGTTTGGTTGTCCACCCGGGACATCCGGCTCCGCCTCCCCTGTAGAAAGCTGAGCCCTCGGTTTAT
Organism: Esox masquinongy; assembly: GCA_016801175.1. Classification (NCBI taxonomy): domain Eukaryota; kingdom Metazoa; phylum Chordata; class Actinopteri; order Esociformes; family Esocidae; genus Esox; species Esox masquinongy. The sequence goes on from JACXGI010000261.1 coordinate 117,122, forward strand.
CAGACCCTTCAAAATAACGCACCGCATTAACCCTGTCACTTACCGTCTCCAGGTCCCCCGCCTGTACCGGATCCACTCCACGTTCCATGTCTCTCTACTCAAGCCGGTGCGCTACAGTCCGCTCCATCCTCCCGTTGCACGCCTTCCTCGTCCTCCACAAGACGTCGGCGGGGAGCCTGCATATGCCATCCAGGGCATCCTGGATTCCCGGCGCCGGAAGGGGGGGCTTCACTACCTGGTGGACTGGGAGGGGTATTGCCCAGAGGAACGGTCCTGGGTCCCTGCCCGTGACATCCTGGATCCTGGCCTGATCCGGTCCTTCCACCTAGACCGTCCTGATCATCCTGCTCTTCGCCCCCGGGGCCGGCCGCCCAAATTGCCGGCTGCCCCGCCTGCCTCTTCTGCCAGGTCGGGTGCCCGACCGGGCTCTGGGGTGAGGCGCCCTCGCGGGCGCTCCTGACCTGCCCCACTCCAGGGCTGGTGCTCCTGCTTGCCATCGGGTCCCGCCCTCCTTCCTCTTTGGTCCTGCTTTGTGCGTCCGGGGTCCGCCCCTGCCGGGGGGGTCCTGTGAGGTCCGGGATGTGCCCTGTTTCCCTTCGTTGCCTTGAATGTAGCCTACCCATTCCCCATTATTGTTTGCACCTGTGTCTCGTTCAACCCCTATATAAATGCTGTGTTTGCGGTCAGTCTTTGTGAGGTATTGTTTGTGTTTGCAACTCTACTGAGCAGTCTACTCCCGAGCGGTCCATTGTCTTTGCCTAATTCTGAAATCAGCCTGTTTTTGTATCCTGACCATTGCCTGCCTGTTGACCGTCTCTTTTGGATTACCCCTTGTACCTCTGCCTCCTGCCTACTTGCTTTGGCTGTTACCGACCCATCGCCTGCCTATTGACTACACTACAGCCTGTTCCTTCTGCACTACTGTGTTTTCTCCCAAATAAAAGAGGCCCTGCGCTCTGCGCTTGGATCCATCCCTCCATCCCTCTGTTCCGTATGCAGTCATTACAGCTGCAGTCAAGGAGGAGACTTGTGCACTGTTCTGTATAATGACATGTTCCCTGTGCAATGACGTGTACAGACTGTTCAAGAAGTTCCATATCAATGCGTCTGGCAGTCCACTGATCATTCGGCTGTTATCAAAGTCACATGTCTTTCTCAAACACAGGTAATTAACACTAAGATGTATGTATATATGGTCTTGCATACTGCTTTGACTCATACAGGTTCACGTTATTGATATCTGGGTCCTTATTACTGGTTGCAATGAAAACTTGAGCAACAGTTTCTGGAATCGAACAACACCTGGTAATAGTTTTCAAATGATCAGTGGGAGACATTGCCATCACTTCAGCTCTGTATTGATGTTGGGTTTTACAGTCCAGATGTAATAATGCAACATATTAAAATGCCCACTTTCATGATTGAAGTCTTTTGTTATTGTCCCGCATGATGTTCATATGGGAAAGCCATCACATCAGGATTAAACCTGTGTGTTATTTTCAGTGTCCCTTTGTCATTGCTACGCTACATAAAATCTGGTTGTGATTGCGTTTTTTTATACTCACAGAGCAATCAGTGCACACGGATATCAATAAGAACTGTCTTTTCTAAAATATTTAAATGCTGACTTAGAGTACAGTTGATTAAAGCAATGCCCTGCAAAGCGACAGCTAATGAGCAAGCCAATAATCAAAAAACGCCCCTTAATCGGGAAGACCCGCAGGATTTGGTTTCAATCGGTTTCATTCTTTTTTAATCCAGCCGTATGGGAGTGGTCAGGGTTCGCGTCATCCTTAACATCCGGGTACTCGTGGGCGCATGCGTTTACCCAAAGTCGCCATCAGATCTCGAATTATAACATACGTGGCCTTTACAAGGAGTAGTCACCTAAACGCTGAGAACTCCGGTAAGTGGGCTATGAAAAATATTTACAGATCAGCTGCTTATGTTAATCAACCTAATTTTGTTAAAATATAATGTTGCTTCAAGACTAGGAATTTGTAAAATATTTAGCTTGCTCGCTGCTTTGTATTCATAATAATAGTAATGTAATGTAACTTCGCAGAATAAGTAATGCTCTCTGGCTGGCTAGCAAGCTAGCAAGCTGCTGTAACTTACACGATTAAGATTGCCTGTTTAGTTGTCTTTACGAATACGAAATATTAAGTATTGTTTTAAATATTGTTACAAACCAGTGTGTTAGTATTAATATGATCAAAACCTGACATCAAAGGTACCGAGGCTTACAACAAAATGTCATTGGCCTAAACAGTACCGTAATTTTATTTCTATTTAAGAGAACCAAGTTGACTTGGGTATAGTATTTAGTTTTTTTTGTGTATACATTTAATTCATAAATTGTATTTATTGTTCCCCAGTAATACCTTTCCAACATGGACCAAGTAATGCAATTTGTGGAACCCAGTCGGCAGTTTGTTAAGGACTCCATAAGGCTTGTTAAGAGGTGTACCAAGCCGGACAGAAAAGGTAATTTATCCCGAATCAGTGCTAGAAATATCGTCATGAATGCAATGTATGCCTAGCTGTTGTGGATGGGAGATGTTCTTAGTTAAAAATACCCTTTTACAATAATGTAAATCAAGGCCTATATGCTGACAGACTGATGTTATGGCCATTTCAAGCCTCCCTAACATGATGTGTCATTATAGACCTAGCTATATGCAGAGTTCTTGTGATTATATAATAATTTGTAAATGCAGATGCCTTTGTTTTGCTTTTTATGATCTATTTCATCATTATGTAACAACATAACCAAATAACACTGATATACTTATTTAATGAATATACCTTTATTTTATGCTATACCTGATATTCCATGAGTGGAATAATAAATTGACCCCATACACTCAATAACTGGTGTTGACACTTTTGGTTCAAACCAAGTGTCCTACAGTTGGTCAGTCTTACCACTGCAGAGGTATTTTGGCCAACTCTTCCACACAGTATTACTTTAACTGAGTGACATTTGAGGTGTTTGCAAGCATGAACTGCTAGTTTCAGGTCCTGCCACATCTCAATCACATTGATTATGCTTTTAATTCATGTTTTGGCTTAAACTGATAGATGGCCTGACAATCTTCTTTAGTATTTAGATGATAATTTTAGAATCAGTTACCTAGCAGAATTCCTGGTTTCTTCAACAGTGACATTTTTCAACAGTGACATAACACTACCACCATGCTTTTTTGAGGTTATTGTGTTTGTTGTAAAAAGTTCCACGGTTCTGTCCCTAGAGCCTAATTCTCATTTTTTTTTCTCCCCAATTTTGTGAAATCCAATTTGTGATTGCAAGGCCCTGTTTCATCGCAGCAGCATTCAAAGGTCTCGATGTTTAGAAATGTCCGTGACATCCAATGCTGTTCTGGTTCATTCAACCAGGAAGTCTTAGACAAAATCCTTATGTGCCAGAATGAACGCAATCTCTGGCCTTCTACTTCATTTGAGCTCACAGGCACCCAAGCTGCCACAAGGAGTAACTAAAGCGTGATGAGGCAATATTTAATTAAAACATTTTTTAATTACTAACCCCTGCCCCCTAACCCTTGGTGCTGTCCAATTGCACCGCCCTCTGCTGGACCCTTTTAAAAGTGTGGGGTTTGAATAGTCTTGAATGATCTCGCGATGACACCTTTTCACATGCATTTTGGCAGACTTGAATAGACTTCTGGAATGACATGTTCTGTTATGTCTAGCAAAAGCCTGGGGTACTTTTTACACCACCGTTAACTATCATATTTAACTGATTAAAGCAGGGGAGACTATGTAAACATGTATAAAACATTGTTGGCAACAGTCTTGTAGTTTTGTTTTGTAAGGATTTGCTAGCATTTGGTTGTCCTTTATGCAAAATATGATTAACTTTTTAAAAAAAAACATGTATTTCAGAATTCTCCAAGATTGCCATGGCCACCGCGATAGGATTTGCTATCATGGGCTTCATCGGTTTCTTCGTTAAACTCATTCACATCCCCATCAACAACATCATTGTGTAAGCATTCCTCACTAGTGATCTATTACTTTAAATCTGTCACTGCTCCTATGATGGCAGATGGCAGTGTTCCTCCATGGAGATGCTTTTCATCTAAAAATATACACTAATGAACTGCAATCTTGTTTTCCAGTGGTGGTTGAATATCCCCTGACCGATTACCTGTAACTGGACATAGGATCAAAGTGCCGAGAAGTGTTTATTTCTTTGTATATTATATTGACCTTCTGTTCATATTTGTTTGCTTTGTAAATAAATTTGACTTAAAAAGACAATCTGAGGCATACATCTTCCTGAAGTCATTTGTTATATTATGTAATGGATGACTGTTGTTGATCAAATGACATCCCTGTTGGATGTTAATGTCATCTGTATCTCCATGTTTTGTTGCAGCCAATCGGGCTCAGTTAATACTCCACAGCTTCATATACTGTAGTCAGGAAGACCTGCAGAGCTGCTGCTCGCGCACAAACTTTCCATTTACTATGTTAACTTGTGTAGTCTTTGTTGGCGTTCCACTTTTAAGGCTAGCAGCAAACAACCTCCTGTACACTAAACTCTTGAGAATCAGTGAGTATCTCCTGGGGACTGTACGACGAGCCTGGGTTTCACATTCTTCTTGGAAATTCCTTGCCTCTCATTTTTACCTTTGCCGCTGTAAATAATGCAACCCACACCAGGAAAACAAGTAGTGTTTATGGACTGAAGGAAATGCATTTTTAAACACTGTGTGAAGCTGTTGAGGGACCGGAGTAGGTGAATTCTCCATTCAGGTTTATGGATGTTAGAGCCGGAACGCTGCGTGTGTCGTTTACATTTTTAAGCGCTTAGTGAAATTGCTGCTTAATGTAATAAAAATCAAATCCAAAATCTATATGAATCATGAAAGCTGAAGTTGCATTATTGTCAACATTGCCTTATTGTGGGGTTTCAAGGCCATGGCATCGAGAAGGGCCAATTGAGAAGATATCTAAAATTAACCACCATTAGTAACTGTTTCCATAATTCAGATGAGATCAAACATAGGAACAAGCAAATGATGATTAAACATTTCACAACAATGAACTCACAACATTCACAGTTGGCGTTCTATAAATATGGATGGTTGCTTTAGGGAAAAATCGAATGCGGTCAGGGCATGTTGAGCCACTTTCAGTCAATACCAAAAGAAATGAGAAGCAGAAGTGCTTATCATGTAGCTACAGTATGTTTTTCTTGTGTAGAGTTTGCTCACTCTTTGTTAGCTGAAATCCATACTGTAATACACTGTTTCCTTTTTCGCTGTTGCTCTAAGGCTGTGGTTCCCAACCAGGGATACGAGGACCCTCAGGGGTGCTTAGCCTTACTCCAGGAGATACTCCAAAAGACTCGTGACAATAAGCTCACTGGTAACATGAACATGAGGGGATACTCTTCTGGCAGTCTGGGCTGAACAAAATGATGTTGGTGGTACGGGAACAAAAATAGGTTGGAAAACACTAAGTATATTTTAAAAGTGTGGGTTTTAGCACAGGACAGAGACACTTCAGGTGCATGGTAAGTGTTCCAGTATTGACATAGTGTCTTAATGAAGTCAGCTTCAACCCAGCCCCAATCTTTTCCTACAACTGTGATCGCTTTGTTCACTAAAGAATCCATGGTGTTTATTTTAAGAGAAGGGTTGTTAAACTGGTGTTGTGGTTACATTTCTGTTCATGATGGGAGAAATAGATGGCCTAACATTTGGGCACAAAGGTTTGTTTCGGTTTGCAACATATGTGTAAGTAAGTCGTAAATAGGCAAGTCAAGTTTTAATGAATGGTCTGATTAGGTTGGGGGGGGGTCACAGAATTTAACAGGCCTTCAGTAGTTTACGTGTGTTGGACTGACTTGTACAGTTAATAAATTGCAATGGCAGAACCAAATATGACATTCAAGTTAAAAATTATCCTTCACATCAGTGATTAGTCTGTGGCTTGGTATTCATGAATTAAGAGGTAAGGAGTGAATGTTATTCCTAACACCTCATCATTTGTCCCTTTTCTTGGTAAAAGATATGAGTTATTACAGCAGATGCCTATAGATCTCTGACTGCTAGGTTATCAGTGCATTGTGGTACATAATAGTTATATGATGAAGTATAGGCGGCATTATACAGTGAAATAGATTTTTTTCCGAATGCGATAGCATACAACTCGGCATAGTCACTCAATATAGACTATTAATCAAATATAGCTGTGACTCTGTTGTTTTGGTAAGGAATCGCACCTATTGGTGTATTAAAAACCCCTCCGTAATTTCATTTCACTGACGCGTGTCCCCTTGTGTGTCTCTTGGACCATACCATTTTCACTGAATATAGGGGAACAGCAAAGCAATATCGAATTCAGCACCCGGACAGCGACTTCTCTGTATGTCCGGTTATAATTAGTAAGCTACTAACCGACAATTGCATTTTGATCCAATGGGGCAGTACACTGAAAAAAAAATATTCGTAATGATATTTCAAAAAGAGGACCGTTTTTGTCCAGTGTTCAGTTTTGCTGGGTGACACTAGAGGTAGCGAATATTGCGCACCAGTGTGTGAGGGAGTCTGCTTGGTAGCAGCCACTTTATATATTGCTAATAAAGCCGTATCTGGATAGTCTGGATAGCTGTCTCCAGTTTGCCTCCGCCTTGAGAGGCGGGTTACGAAATCTAGGCAACGGAAAACACAACAACTTGCCACAATTTTCTTTGTTTCAGGCTCTAATTGAACATGCTTCCTGGACCGGAGCTAACATTACTGCTCTGGATCTTCAGTCGCATCAGCAGCCTCAGCGTAGCATCTTCAGCATCCCGTAAGTAGGGCTACTAACACACTTAGCTTTATGGTATGCCCTAAGCTTCGATGCTTTGTGCTCTTCTCTTGCAGGACCGGGGCATTGCAGACTGAGTGTTATGCGTCAAAGTGTTTACCAATTCGGCGCCAGACCTGCTTAGAACACATGGCAGTAAATTAATTACCGGCGTTTTCAGCGCTATTCGTCTGTTAATGTTTTCGTTAGGATTAGGCTATGCTGCCTTTTTGGCTACATATAACCTGCCTACTTATGTCGCTCATATAGATCCCATATAGATTATGCAAAATTTGCAGGCTACAGTAAAGGCTGTGTTTGTTCCGCGTAAAAATATATTCCATTTCTGCAGTTTTGTTTCCGTGGAGTGCTGTTCTAATTACATCTTACATACAGCAATACACTTCAAAACCAATTATGTTTAAGTCAAATTTGAGTCTCCAAAAAGTTGCAAATTAAATTACAATAGACTAGATTTTGAACCTAAAGTGATATTATGATTGATACGTTTTAGTGAATGAGCTTGAATCCAGAAGAAATGCCAACAACCATGGCTGATACAGAATGATCATCATGTTTTAAAATTTAGTCTACCGTTGATCGTACGCTTTACTCTTTATGCTGCTCCTGTCAATTACAGGACTCGAACAGCTGTACTGATAGCTGGAAAAGCATTTTGATGGCACGGTTAACATTTAGACTTGTACAAGCTAATGAATTAAATTACCAATACACGTACCTATTTCCCTACATGTGTATATGTGTTTGTGTGTGTGTGTGTGTGTGTACAAGAGAGATATTAGGATACCCCAAAAAGCCATGTGAACAGTAAGTGTACATAAACTGTCTGAATCAACGTGAACCATAATTTGTCTTATTGTGACATTGAATCTGTTTGTAAAACACGTTTGGATTTGTAAGGAGTAACTCAGTAGTAGGCTAATGTTTTATGTTATTTCAAGCAATATTGCTATCTTCTGAATTAGTCTAACATATATACACGTGACAATTTTACCACATGAAAGTGCTGTCCTTATTGCCAGGTTTAAAACAGACAGCTTGTGTATACACTATATATGCAGCATACAGACAACATGTTGACTTTGTACCTTTGTAACAACGTTATATCCACATTATAGAAATGCTATATCCACTATTTTTTAAAAATGCAGCACCTCCTACCGTAGAGTTAATCTTCAGCTATACATTGGTCTGGCTTCCAGGGTTTTCACCAAGTCCATTTTGCTATCTTGATACTGACTATTGAGAGATATCCTATCAGCAATGAAATAATTTAGTTATTATCAATGTCGTTTAACTGAACAATGTGAATCTATTCATGCTTCATATGTCAAATATAAATTTGGATCAACAACCATTTCAAATATCGTCTTGAAGTTGATAATTAACATATTGGTTTTAAGTCCCCATTTTAACTAAAAAATCTAAGTTAAATAATTGTGACTAAATCAAATGAAACTTTATTGAAATGCATTTGCAAGTAGTTTTATTCATGCATATTTTCTAACTTAGGTATTTGGTTGTGACATGAATCAAACATAAATTATACACATGAATCCAACATAAATTATAGACACACTTAAATAAAACCCAGATGTACAAGATGTACATCTACAAAATGTACATCAGATGTACAAAATGTTCATCTGTTTAAAATGTTGACATGTAGTTGTGTTGACAACTTTTACAAAACAATATAAACCGCCTATTAACTTAGCAACAATTTAGCAAAGGATATGTTGGCTTCATGTCTACAAAAAGGAAATCTAAAAAACACTACAAAAATGAAAGCTAATAAAAACTATATTGTATTAAAAAAACATATTTAAAATCATTGCAGATGGCTGCGTCGTTGGGAGGCCAGGATTTAAATTTGCGTCTCTGATTATCCCTGGAATCCCAAAGAGTCACTGTACGTGATTGGCAGGGTTAATAATCGAATATTATTGCTTTGCCTCACAACGCTTTAGCAACACCTTGTGGTGTCTTGGGCACCTGTTAGCACAATCACTGTAGAAGTCTGGAGTGAGTTCCTTTCAACGTGTTAGGATTCCAGTCTAGACTGCCCGGTTGAACGAGGAGCATAAGAACCAGAATTGCATTGGATGAGCTTCAGAAGACACATCTCAACATCAACTGTCCTGTAATCGCTAGGAGTTGCTGCAATGTAGCAGGGTCTTTAATTAGGAATTGGATATCACCAAAGTGGGGAGGTAAAAAAAATAGGTAAAAGAAAATATCTAAATCTAAATATATATATATATATATTTAAATATTGATATTTGGTTGCATTGTTAATGTAACTTTTGTAATATATTAAATAGCCTGACATTCATTTTACACTTACACCTAAACTAATGTAACAGTAATTTTTGAAATAAGTAACCCATCCATAGCCTCATTTTATAAACGCTCTATTATGAAATCATTGAAAACATGCTTGTTCAAGATACAGGAGCATGAAAAGATTGCAGGTCTGTGGAAATCCTTACAGTTACTGTAATAATCTGTGCAGAATCTCAAAAAGCATTAGTCACTTGCACTATATGTACTTTTAACTTACTTTTAGTAAGTCACAACTCAAAACTCATTGTTATTCTGTTTGAATGTATTTGTTCTTTTAGATTATTGAAAACATATTGTTAACACATTGACAATTCAGCAAAATGGTTCTGGTTGTATTTTTCAATATGTCAATAATGGTTACAATCTTGTTGATCAAAATTTTATGAAATTATATCCATCTGGGCATGCCATTTGCCAGTTTAACAGACAAATTATAGTAGCAAAATATCTTACAGTGGTAAGGTACTAAAGGAACCTTGTAGCAAAACATTTACTACACCCAGACTCAGTGAGCACAGCCTAAACATGGAGTCTCCTTTCACACATAGACCTGACTTCAGGCTGTGTTCAGTGAGGTAGACACCTCACACACACACTAACACTGCAGAAATGAGTCCATATGTGGTTTAAAGAGTGAGCCTATCAAGTCACAGGACCTCTCTGTCAAACCATAAGGATATCATATTTTCCTCTTCCAAAATGCAATTCTGGTTGTTATTATCATAACTGTAACAGGTTTTGATTATTTTCTTTTAGGCTAGATATGTTTTCATGAATTTTACTCAGTGAAGGGGAGAAGGAGAAAGAGACAGAGGGGGAGTTGGTGTGTTTGTGTCAGGGTTGTTTATATCTAACATCTACTAAGCACTATTTATTTGCTCCACTCGAACCCTGCAGTGATCTTTTACTACTCGTATGAATGAAGAGGTAGAGATTTAATGTCTTGGATGTCTGAATGTCTCAGATGAAATGAAGATGTGAACCACCTGGTTATCTTATCTGCATCTTTATAAGAAGAGCATTAGACTGAATCTACAGTAAAAGCCAACTGGGTAACTTCAATAGAAATATTTTTGGATTTCAAGTGTAGCTGTTTCATAGACTGATTTTTAAGTAATTTACCCAGTTAAAAATGGTTAGTGACTTAGCGTGATAAAAACAGATTAGTGCATTGAATAATACTGGGTGCCAATGACAAGGGTAGCCAGGGGCCATCCCATTGATCTCACTGGGTTAAACATCTCTAGTGACCTCTGCAACACACAGACAGGATTATTACGGCCACGTGTCACACTTTTGTCTCATTGATTACCTACGTAAAGATTCCCTTTGAAATAGTGTAAGAGTTATTTTTAAATAGGAAATCAATGTATAGGTTTTTTTGAACCCAAGAAATTAAAGCTTAGAATGAGTCACTAAATTCATGAGACTCAATTGACTTTCTCTGACTAAAGGATTTAAATAAATCAAACTCTGAGTAATATATTTTTTTAAATGAACCCAGTCAACCCTCCATGAAGTAGTTCAGAGACCTGCAATGGAGAAACCAGAAGGGAATAAGCTAAAACAAATCAGATTTCTCTCTATTTCACCAAACTTGCTAAACAGATTATTGTCGGTAATGCTCTATAATATAAACATATGGTACAACAGAAAGAAGGCTATTACTGTGTGTGAAAACAGACTACTCTTTGGAAATGCTATATGGATTTTTTACTCTGGTGACAATGAACAACAAAATGTTTGTAATAACATTGAACTGAGGCTGTTGTCTGGGTTGTGTAAATAGAGGAATAATGACTGCGTTTTTAGCTGATAATCTTGTTGTATATCCCCTGGTTGAGAATGAACCTCTAGATTTTTAGTTTTTTGTTAGGCAAATGAGAACGCTCATTATGATTCACGACACCTGCCGTCATGATTTGTCAAATACTGTGACGCCTTTACCATGTCCCTCCCCCCATTTGTTAGGCTTTTGTCCAGTCCTGATGGACACCCCCAGAACAAAGACGAGCCCCGAAATCAGCTCCCAGAATATCAATAGCACAACAAACCACACTGAATATTCCTAAAATATTACTGTTTTTTTTTCATGTTCACTTGTGTTGCAAATACTGTAGAAGGCTTTGCCTGATGGTTTCCATACATGCGTATCTGAAGTGATTATGCATTTATCCCATTGTTGTTTGCATTTGTATTGGGATGGGGGCTCTGAAACAGTCGGAAACACTCCTAGTCCCAATATCTTTCCATGGTTCACTGCGCCGACCACAACTCTCTCAGAGTGACTGTGTGGAATCCTTGGGGTTTCTGAGTCCTGGCAAAAGCAGATTAAAAAGGAAGCACTCGTGCACTCGCATTCAGGCAGCAAACCTCCCCCGCGGATCACTAGCTTTTGACAGACCGTGTTTTCATTCAAATTCTGTATTCATTTGTGAGCAGCGCGGGCAGATGCTGTGTTCAGTCTGATTGGGTGGAACAAAGAGCCGGAGCTGAGGAGGGAGCCATTCAAAGCCTGACTCATTTATTACCACTTGATGGGGTAGAGGGTTGGAGAGGCATAACGGTCAGTGTTCACCACCAATCTAATCACCCGTATTGACTCGCAACACAACGGAGTGTCTGTCAGACTCCCTGGATAACTGGCAGAAATCTGAGATTCAGATCATATCGCTTTATAACAATGTCCTCCTTTTGAGAAGTTGAACAATTGTCTGTTCACTGTAATTGGTACAGTTGAATAAGCAAAATGTTAGGCATAGAACCGCTTTGTTTACCACAACAGAATCCGGTTAGAATGGAAAGCCTGCACCTCCTGTGATAGAAGTAAAGGAAAACATGGCCTTTATAAAATCCATTATCAAATATAGCGTGTATGCACAATAGTGCAATCTATTACTGTACTTTTAGCTCACATCTGTATTAAATATGTTCCTTTTGGAACTGTTTCTCTATACTGGCTTTTTGTTGCCCCATTACTTCTAAACTACAGCTGTTCTAATGGGACTAACCCTGTCTCTGACACATATCTTTAGGCACAGTGGTCGTAAATTAGCTAAAGAACCTGTGTCATTCATCCATGTCCCCCTTTTATTGCACATTTAAACTAAATTGTGTCCAAGTACTGCCCCGGTAGGGTCAGTTAATGTGATGCAGCATTGGACTATCGTGACTATCCTTGTGTGGTAATAGATTGTTAAATGATGCATAAAGATAATTCTATCAGAAGATGGTGCTAATAGTTCAAATGTATTGGAGTTCACATCTAGTATGGAATGGAAATAAATAATGATGAAAGAGTTTTCAGTGGGCTGCCCAGACGTTTCCCAGGGAAACAAGCATCCTGTGATCTACGATGTATTAACACATTGAGATAGGTGTACTTAGTGTGAACCTTGTCATATTTCTCTATTCAAATAACCTCTTTTCATATTCACTCGTATTGTACCTCCCCCGGCATTACTTTCAAAGAGGGGTTCATATTAAGTTTAGACCCACCCACCCAATTTGTGTCTGCTTTATTAACATAATAATTTCCCTGGTTATTCCCGTTCTTAGAAGGCATCTATTAATGATCAATGTCACATCCAATGCTCTGGTAGAATATCGTCTGTAATGACCCCTTAGTGGATCATGTTCTCGTTATAGGAATTCTGTAGGGAAGAGCTAATGTACCTTAATCCTCATGTGATATGGACGAATTTAAACTCCGCGGTGGAAGCGCTTGCCTTATCAACTGGAATGCCACACCAAAGACTCCAGACAGGGATGCCACACCAAAGACACCAGACAGGGACAAATAACAACCATATAGCAGCACTTACAGAGGATGGAAATTTAACATGCCTTACCACTCCTGAAAAAATAACGTCCTCTGTATGATTTGGCAATGACCAAGTGATGTTTGTGCATCCAGCAGTGTGGAGGTAAGAGCCAGCAACTCAAACAGCCTCCAATAACCGTTTGTGATGAGGGACAGCAGGAGGTGAAAGGAACATGTTTAATTTGATGCTTGGCCACTCTCTCCATTGAATCTCACGGGGAAAGGCTTGGTACAACAGTCCAGCTTGTTGCTTTCCTTAATGCTAATTTAGCGGCAAGGAAATGTAAATAACACTGGGAATTTGACTGACTGGAGGAAATATGTCATCTGAAGCAGAATTGATCCTCTGTGAATAAGAATTAGTTTAATTGTGATTCGCCACCGGATCACACCCTTTTTCTCCCTGTTTGCCGATGCTGTAATATGTTCAACAATACAGTTCAGCATTCAAATATTACACTATCAAACTTCCAAGGAGAAGAAATGATTTAGCTTCTTTAATTTTCCACTCAGGGGACTAAGACTTGGTGCTCAATGAGTAGTGGCTAATTCATTATGACAGCAGAATGAAAGCAAAGTTATGGTCCCACTGAGTAGAATTATTCTTGGAGCTTAATTTGCTGATAAACCGAAATAAAACTCTTCCAACTCTTTCTTTTTCTACTTTTACGTTAGTCATGTGAGCAAGTGGACTTGAAACACTCCTATACACTGTCCTTGGCTAGATCGGGACCTACTGTTTAGTATTGTCCACACATGAAGCATGATAGACCCATCAACTTATTACTGTGGAAATATAACAGATGAAAGGGAGAGCAGAACATCTCCAGATTCTTTCAATTTCCTTAAATTCTATCTTGAACACCATCAATTCTTAAAAGCTACAAAGTTCAGCTCAGGAGAATCTTCAAACAAGTTCAGTAATGTGAAACTGCAGTCTCATATCATTATACATACACAATACTCTACATTGGAGGTGAAAAAAACATGCCATTCCATTAGTTTAAGCTTCAGCCATGCTTCAATAACAGCTCCGCTCCAGCCAAGGCTCAGACTGAGCTAATAAGAACCAGAAAGCCAGAAGCTCCACACTGGCAGATTTAATCAAATCCATTACTTATTTGTTCCAGTGTGAGACCAACAAGCAGTCTGATTTACATGCCACACTTCTCAGCATAATAGCCACTCTCCCATCATGTCACTGACCTTGGCGCTGCATATAGACATGGGGTATCAAGAAATTAAAGGGGCATCAAATGGTGGAGCCAAGTCATTAGCCTGCCTGCATCGACATTGTCTTGCCTGTTTACGTGACGTCCAGTTCTAAATTGCCTTAGAAACTGAAAAAATCACTAACCAAAGGCCTAAGGCGTACCTCCATGACAGGAAGTGGTCGTGTGGCGCTAGTCACCAGTAAAAACAATAACATTGCTCAATGATCTACACCTTTTCCACCCACTAATGTTTCTGTGGGACTAGATATGGTAATATGCCCAGTTCCATGTGATGTAAATAGAATAAACTGCCTATTCTCCACTAAAACACCACTCTCCAGCTCATGCACTGTTAGACAAGACATTAGCAATCTGGAAAAGGTGCCGATGTACGGATAACCAGCGGCCATTTTGCAACATTAGCTCCCCTCTAATTATCTTGCTCAATTCATTTGTTTTCGTGTAAACCCAATGTTTGTTGACGCTGTGCTGCTTTATAGCCTCAAGGCCCCAAACATTATTCTTCCTACGTTTAAGGGAAATGCGTATTGCCATAACATGAGACATGAAATGCGAGTGGGCTTTGCCTGCTGCTTATATCGAAGGTCTTCATTGTGCTCTTAGCAGAAATGAGGCTATCACAGGAGACTGCACTCAGGCTCCGTTGCCAAATCAATAACGTCGGCCTGTCTACATCTGAGACAGGGAGATCCAGGCTCAGCCCACAGCTACAGTAGATGAACAGCAGTCTGAGAAATGAGCTGTCAGCACCCAAGCCATAGCTTTATGTTCAACCATCTGGGACAATCTCCCTACAACAGACGATCATGATACGAGGCTCGTCTCGGCGAGGGTGTGGGTGCGTGTGCAATAAGTGTACAGCCCAATACCACTCCGACGATGAATAAAACTCAGTCAACACTTAACGAACGGATGACAAATCGGGTGTGAGGATAACTCAGCATCGCCAGAGCTACACAATATTTTGATTAACTTACTCATGTCACTTTCAAGCGTTTCTCTCCAACAGTAATTGACAAAATGTGTCTTAGAAAGCAGCGAGAGATTTTCTAAAACACAATGTTTTTCAACTCCCTTGGAGACCAGATTTTTCAACCACAAATAATTTATTGTTTTTTTACGATCTTAGAAAGAGTCTGAATTGCTCATTCTGTTGAGAGTCTAGCGCGTTCCCTCTCCTCCTGTCAAAAAACATAGAGGAAATTACTTGTTTGTTCTTTTTCGTTTCCATCATATAAAAGGAATTCCTTCCTTGTCAGTCTGGGAAGACACATTGATAGAGGCAATTTTCTGTTAAATGTTCATTGAGGTAAATAAAGGAAAAGTAACAAACAGTCACTCTAGCTCAGTGTTTGTACCCGAGAGTCCAGCCACATTCTTACTCCAGATCAGGGATTCCAAACTAGTGGATGAATTTGATAGATTGTGGTTGTCTGAGTGATACATAAAAATTACATTTCTAATATATGTATATTATTACATTTATATTTACATTTATTGTTACATTTATTATGACAAGTAACACTTAGGATACAGACAGACAGAGCATAATGTCAGAAAGCTATCAAACAAAAGACGGAAAATCCGCTAGTGTACACCAAACAGACAGCACAGAAAGATTAGTGTAGAAGCGCGTTAAGTGGTGCAGTTACATGTGTCTAAAGGCAGTGAGTTTCAGACATGGGAAGCTCTCGCAGACAAAGATGTATGACTACAAGTGCTTTTCCTTAAGGGAATTTTACAATCACCTCTCATGGCAGACCTTGTGGAGGGGTTTTCGATTTGATAAAAACATTAAGTGGGTGGGAAAAAACCTTGTAGGATCTTGAATACAAGACCTGTATCCGTGTATGTCACCGATTTTCCCAGTTCTGGAGCCTATGTTTTCTGAGTATGTAACTGTGGTGGTGGCTATTGGGATTTCGATCGAGTATCATGCAGGCAGACTGAATGGATACTAATGTTGTGCAGCACGTCCCAAATTGTCAGGCAATGTGTTAAGTGGAGTATTGTTGGACTGAAGTACAGTTCTCATGCCTCTGTGGTCTAACAATTACTTTAATTTGGTTATTGAAGTCACCTTTTTAAACTGCTTTTTAAATGAGATATGGGAGCAAAACATGATGCCAAAGTAATTAAAATCAGATACCCCTTACACATAACCGTCTGGCACAGTACCATCAGTTGCTCTCTTTGTGAAGAATATCCAGACTGTTTTCTTCACACTAAGGTGTAAACATAAGTCATTGAGCTATTTTGTAACATGGACCACTATTGCAGTGAATTCATCTTGTCGCTTGCTGTCTGTTTTTTTGCATGCACATAAATCACAGTGTCTTCTCCATATAAGTGGAGACAGGACAGGCAGAAGGCAGCATTTTGTATACTCCCAACTGAATTTAAACCACTCATGGCAGGTAGAAAGTGTGTAACAAACATTATAACGAACATACTTATTTACATGCAGTAATATCGTTCTTCAACTCTTCAGTGGCAGTATCAATATAGAGCTACATGTACTGTATTAACAGTGCTATATAGCTGCTATTTTGCGGCCTCAAACAAGTGAGCTTGCCATCATTCTTTATCAATAATATGAGCAATGTGGAATTACTGACAATGATAAAAAGGTTGGAGTACTGTTCCTGTGTCTAATGTACATTAATTGTGACATTTGCTGTGACTGTATCATAACATTTTCCAGATAGCATTATGAAAAAACAAATACTTCAACATGATTCAGTTTAGGTCCTGAGGCCAAACCAGTTTAGAAGCACTACTTTAGATGAATCAGAGGTCTACAATCGCAATGGTTCATGTCTTCTGCGGGTGTCATTTTCTGGGATTGTACAGAAGGATAGTACACCCATTTTTATATGTTATTTACCAAGCAGTTGTTTTGGTGTATGTAGACAAACCACAAGAATTGTTATACAGAGCAGCTCTAATGATGCTCCCTTTAGATCACGTTGGGTAGGCGGTAGATACATCATTAAAATTTGTATCTGCATGTCACAGTTTGTTAGTGAGGGAGTCGTGTAACCTTTCCCAAAGTCTTTAAAGTTGTTCTTGAAGTCTATAAAATGTTTGTTGCTGATGGCTACAGATTCAAGAGTGATAATTGACTTTTTGAAATGGCGCTGACCTCCATAGCTCTGATTAAACATGGTGCATTTTGATTTGTAGGCATCTAGTTAATGAGTACAGTGTACGTTTTGAAATGCTGTCATTAAATCTAACCCTTGACCTCTGTAGCCAAGCAAGATTGACTCATGTACAGTCAAGTTGCTATGGAGTCTGTTTGAACGTACAGACAGTCATTCATATAGATTTAGTGTTGTTTTACCATGGTCAAACGTGTCTACAAGATACGTGACAGGCTAAAGGTTTATTTGATTTTCAAAGGAATGCTAAGCAAACCATGAATCGCTATTGATGTTTTTAAAAACAACTAAAGCTGTCAGAAAGCTTTTTGTCCTTGCAAGTATTCACTGAACCGACATATGTCCTTTGCTTACAGTCATTACTAGCAATGGCCCGCTATTGAAAAGGGTGTGAATTGGAAGAGACATCACACAGCCAGAATTTATCTAAAATAGTTTTTCCCAAAAACATCTGTGGGACAAAACATTCAATTAAATCATGTAAAATACAATTCAGTGGAAGAAAACAGAATCAATAAATTGGTAAATCGTTCAAGTGTCATTTTCATAGACATTGACAAATGTTTCCATTGTCTCTCATTTGTTTTATGAAATCCAGGGAAATGTGACGAGGCATTAGCCACACCGCTCTCCCACGCGGCTTTCACCAGCTCGTCCGTGTACTCCGGTGGATATGGGGCTGGATACGCGAAGCTCAATAGGAGAGGAGGTATTAAACTAAACCCTCTGCTTGTTTTCTG
The DNA here is from genome assembly GCA_016801175.1 of Esox masquinongy. Classification (NCBI taxonomy): domain Eukaryota; kingdom Metazoa; phylum Chordata; class Actinopteri; order Esociformes; family Esocidae; genus Esox; species Esox masquinongy. The sequence goes on from JACXGI010000261.1 coordinate 135,276, forward strand.
AACTTACCAAAACAGTATGTTTCTCTGTTGATTATTTTAAGCTGCGGTATTGTTCACTTCACTCATGTTGTTTGTCTCAGGATACTAAAATATCTCTACAGTAAAGTCATTTTTGAATATTTACATTGTGTCTTTTAAAATATATATGCAAAGACATTTGTTTGCAAGTGCGTTGTAATTAGCTACACAAGGTCATGGTTGGTTGTTTTTTAATCCCTAGGTGCTGGAGGCTGGTCTCCAGTGGACGCTGATCGTTACCAGTGGTTGCAGGTGGACCTGGGCACCAGGAAGCAAGTCACCTCCATAGCCACGCAGGGCCGCTACAGCAGCTCTGATTGGACGACACAGTACAGACTCTTGTACAGTGATACAGGCAGGAACTGGAGACCCTATCTGCAGGATGGAAACATATGGGTGAGTGAATGCTTTGAACCGAAGTGGAATGACAACAGTCTTTGGAAAGCAAAATGTTTCAAGAAATAGTTGCACTTATTCAGTCCAGTAGACATTCACGGTGTACTTAAGCAGGTACCTCAACTCAGTAACCAAAGATACATTAGACACCAAGATTAAGAACCTAGATGTTATGTGTCTGTTTGCTTGGACAGGCGTTTTCAGGCAACTCCAACAGTGAGAGCGTGGTTCGACACGATCTGCAACATGCGGTCATAGCACGCTATGTCCGAATCATCCCACTGGAGTGGAGTCAAGAGGGGCGGATTGGCCTGCGGGTGGAAATCAATGGCTGTTCCTACTGTAAGTGAACAGCACCGTACATCCATGAACATTCTCGTTCTATCCTGTGTAGTGCTTTATTAACCAAAGAACATGGCACAAGGAATATCTGATTAAAGATGTTGTTTATTGTGTGCCGTTCGTTTTGTTTTCGGGAAAATAGTTGAATAATTAGGTATTGGCCAATATAGGCTTAATTAATATGTAAGACTGAAGGTTTTAATTATCTTGGTGTCATATATCATATTTGTCAGGGGAGCGTATTAATATGCTCAGTAATGTAGATTAATTGAGTTGAAATAATTAGATTACTGATCTCCGTGACAAACGCAACATTCATATGGCGACATGTTTTCGATAGAGTGGCAGATCAAGAACAGCTGCTTACCCTGACTGGTTTTGGCTATTAGAACGTACTATGAAAGACAAGGTTGACTGATCAATCCTCTCCTTCACAGCTATCACTCGCCACACTTTAAAACATCCCCCACCGCGCCAGCCATTCGCCGTATCCATCCTTTCCTGTATTACATGCGGCTGAAACTGATCGAGGGAGGAAAAAGTGACAGGGAGAAACTTGTTTACCCGAGTCCTTGACCAGTCCAGATCCCTATGGTCACTTGTCCTTCCCGAAGTACTCAATCCATGCCCCCAAGATTGAACTGTGAATAGATCCACCGCCTCCTCGCAGATGCTGCTGGCTTACAGTACAGCCTGTGTTCTGAGCCCCCTGACCGCTTAAATCAGGGTAAAGAGATAAAAGCACCTTTGAAAGGAGAAGAGTGCCGCAGGGTGATATCACAGTGCCACGCTGCTGTCTAGACACGTAGGCTGACACGTTTCCTCAGACAGAATAGTCTCTCTTACTACCAGTGTTACAATATATAAAGAAGTTTCTTTGAGTCATTGCTCCTAGAGTTGCTCTGTTCCTTCAATTATAAAAGGAGAAATCCTTATAAGCTGCTTCACCTTTTTGACATTGCTTGTGATTGCAGTAGGTGATCTTTAAAGGACTAGAGTTTTTTTTCTCTCATTAACACTCACATTACCTGTCATCAAAAGCCTTGACACAGGACAGTGCAGGTAATTGAGGGGATATTAAGCTCAGTATACTTTGTCGCCGCTCCGTCTCCTCAGGGTCCGACGTGATCAGCTTCGACGGACAGGGTGTGATCTCTTACCGCTTTAAGATGAAGAAGATGAAGATTCTGAAAGACGTCATCTCCCTGAAGTTTAGGACCACAGCCAGTGATGGGGTGCTCATCCATGGGGAGGGACAGCAGGGAGACTACATCAGCCTGGAGCTGAAGAGGTCCAAACTACTGCTCATGATCAACCTGGGTAATGGATCATTACACTTCCTATCTATGGGGTACCTTTGTGTTTGTTCCAAATGCCACCCTATTCCTTATTTCATGCTCCATTTACTGACATTTCGGATATAACCCTGGTGTACTGCAGTACTGATAAAAGGTTCTCAAAGGGCTGATGGGAGAACTCGATAGAATGACTATATAGCTTTTTCTAATATGACAAGCCGTTATGTATTAAACGTCTTTAAATAAATCAAATTTGATGAATCTGAATATTTGTTGTTGTCATCACAGAAAGCTTAACATTTTAGCATTTTTACTGTTTTCATTAGTGGAACACTTTTGTTTTAAATGAGGGAAAATATCCCCTTAAGCCTCTGCTTCAGATTTGTCTGTTTATATCTCGTAAACTTCAGGCAGCAATCAGTACGGGTCCATCCTCGGGCACACATCTGTGACCAGCGGAAGCTTGTTGGACGATGACCATTGGCATGCTGTAATTATTGAGCGTTACAGGCGGAATGTGAACTTTACCCTGGATCGCCACACACAGCACTTCCGCACCAACGGGGAGTTTGATCACCTTGACCTGGATTATGAGGTAAGCTACGTTTTGGTTGGATGTTGTTCTTCCTCTTTCTTCCTTTTCAGGGTTGGGTTGGACTACGCTTTAAGTGAACTGGAATCAAAAACTAAAACTGCTTCCAATATATGTTGTTCTGTATACTGTTGTCTTGGATCATTTCCCTGTTCCTTCCTACACAGATGTATTGCAAATCTTCTTTGTTCATTTCCTCACATTCTTTCCTATCTCTACGAGTAGAGGGGATTTGAGAGATTATTTAATTGGATCCTTTGGCTCCTGTGAATCAGGTTACTCAGAGGTCTATGTGAAAATGTGTTAGTTCACAAGTGCCAAGTCGGAGCAAGCCCTTACTGTACTGCAGCCGGTTCCCCTGTGATTACGGAGCTTTTAGGTTTGTCTGCGTAATTATCAGTGTGCGATTCAGAAGGAAATGACTTTGCCTCTGCAAGGAAGGGGTGGGGGCAGAAAAACAAAACACCATCCATTCATTATAAAGTGGAGATTAAAGCAATCACGCACAAGCGAAAACCAATATACTCTCTGAAGGGACGGACGTTGTCGTGATTTGATTCAAATCGACAAATGGCCCTGAGATGTGGCTCCTGCCGCAGAGCCTCTTCAACTCAATCCCTTTTCCCTCTCCTCCTCTGTCTCCCAGATCAGCTTCGGAGGCATGCCTGTCTCAGCCAAGCCCAGCTCGGGGGGCAGGGAGAACTTTGTTGGCTGCATGGAGGGCATCACCTACAACGGGGATAACATTACCAACCTGGTCAAAAGGAAGAAAGTGGATACTTCCAGTTTTGTAAGTCTTTTTTTTTCTCACGTATGTGTGGCATCATTGCTAAGTTGTTTGTGATTTACTGGTACAGCTTAAACCTAGGCGGTAGAAAAGACCATGCAATTGTGATTACTGACATGGAAATGCCACGGATGCTACACCTCACTTCAATGCAATTTCATATAATGACCCCATTTCACTGAGGCGCCACGGTAAAACAGGACACATCCGTCAAAAACACTCACCTTTGCGTTTTACACAAGAGTAGAAACGTACCTGGTGGTCATGATGATGGAAAACAAACATGTCTAAATGAGAGTATGTTCCATGCACTGGGATATAAATGTGTCAAGCTCCAGGAGCCCTCAACCCTCAGCATAGCACACTGCGTTGTTGTCAATGGTGTGTGAGCCATTACTGCAGTGAGGTATGGATACAGCCATTGTTATTGATTTCACTTCTCATGTGCCTCTTAGCCGTGTTTCTTTTTTTCCTGTGAGCAAATGGGTTTACTAAACTGTGGGATACTCCGTAGGTTCTGTGGTGTTGGATTGCACACTTTCCTTTTTAACATAAGTCGAAGGAGAAAGGTCAGCTTTGATGACGAGGGCTGGGTGATAAGTTTTTCACTCTGTTGGAAATAATGCAGGCGCTTGTGTTCTCTCATGCAGTAAAACCTCAACATTTACATCTAAAAAGCACCTTAGGTTTTCTGATGTATCTGTTATGCAAATGATATGCAAACTATGTTTATACAGTTGTGCCGATGCTTAAGCGGAAATCAAGAGGGAGAAGTCTAACTTGTGGACCTATGTCTATCAAAAGATAACAACACTTAGATCTCTCAAATGCAAAATATATGCTAATTATGTTTACGTGGTTGTAGAGTATATCTTAAGATGAATTCAAGTGGGAATAGTTGCCCTGGACCCGCACGCTATCATACTTTCTATCACCCGTACAGAGGAACCTGACGTTTTCCTGTAGCGAGACGCAATCCTTCCCCGTGTTCTTCAACGCCACCAGCTTCCTGCATCTTCCGGGGCTGCAAGACAGTGACACCCTGTCGGTCAGCCTGTCCTTCCGGACGTGGAACCCCAGCGGCCTGCTCCTCTACACGGCCCTGGCCGATGGCGTGGTGGAGGTGGGCCTCACGGAGGGAAAGGTCACTGTCTACATTAACGTCACCCAGAAGAAGAACACACGCATAGACATCTCCTCAGGTACGTGGCTAACTCACAATATCCCGAAACGTATACCAGCAGACATGGCGTTGCAATACGTTCACAGTAAAGCAATGCTACGCCCCAGGCTAACGTGCAGCTAACAACGTCTCTGTCTGTGAGGAACTTTTTTTCTTCAAATCTTCCTCAGTTTTTGATGTTTTTTCCTGTTGGTTGTGTTATTGTAGTTGTTCATTACCGGTGTAACACACCTTCATATGAACAGTGTGAGTGATGAGTCGGTGTTGTCTTGTCACTCCAGGTTCTGGGCTCAACGACGGCCAGTGGCATAGCGTCTACCTCCATGCCCTGGAGAACTATGCCATGTTGACCATCGATGGCGACGAGGCTTCCACCGTCAGAACAGTCATTCCCATTCAGATTAGAACTGGAGGCCAATACTACTTCGGAGGTACTTGCAGAGATGGCCTATTACAAAGCCTTATAGGACACATACTGTATCTGTATGGATCATTTACTCTGGTCTGTGATGTGTAAGCCTTCGATAACAGGCTTTGGTCTTGGGATTTCTTGTGGGTTCATATGTCTCTGATGTGAATCTTTGCGGACAAATCCTCTTTTTGTTACTTTTGATTGGCTGCCTGTTTGTTTTGTTTAGGTTTGGGCTTTGAAGTAGTAGTTGCCTTTTAGCCAGTGTCTTAAACATTGAATGAAAGCGTGTGAAACCAAAACATGATGCTCATAAGAATTATGTGTCTTAATACCCGGACTGTCTGAGTTTTAGCCTAATGTGATTCTTGATAATATGGATAGACTGTGACACCTTTCTGTCACTTGTCTTCCTGTAGGCTACTTCCTGCGTACCAACACTCCCCCTGCTCAGCGCTCCTTTCAGGGCTGTATGCAGCTGATCCACGTGGACGACCAGCTAGCTGACCTGCCGGCTGTAGAGAAAGGCAACACTGGAACCTTTGAGAACGTCAGCCTGGATATGTGTGCTATCATAGACAGGTACTCGGTCATACCATTTACCTCTCTGGAGGGCTCTCAGCAAGATGTGCAAAACAGACAAAAACAATCTGTTTCTCACCAGGCACTCAGGCAGGTGACCCACCTGTACAAGAAATGAGACAATTAAAAAAATTTAACCTTCGACCGAAAATCTTTCAAAGCTAATTTATGCTGTTGATCATGAAAAGGAGAATGATAAAAGCTGTACCTACGGGGCTGCTGGCTCCACAGGCGAGCATTACACAGTCTATCGACAAGTCAGCAGGCGGCCCACCAAATGCTCCGTCATGCGGACCGAGCGCTCTGCGAGAAGCGGGTAGTATCAGGTATGAGTTCAAAGATCAAGTCGACGTCTCACAAAGGGGGCGCAGCGGGTGCCGCGATCAACAGATCACAACAGTCTGCCGGGGGACGTCTAATTTCCGTGTTCCTGCTGGTAAATACAGGCGTACACAGGCAGCCACGCCGTCACATCCCCAACACACAGCTCATCAAAACAATGATGGAGAAAAAACACTGTCGCTCCTCCCAAGATATGGAAATGCAATTTCAGTGAAAGGTTACTCAATCCACAGGAGAATATGGATATGCGCTTACATTCTTATCCTCGTAAACTCATTAAATTCATTCTCACAGCATGTGGGTTCGCTCCAACACATGGTTGTGCTTCGTAAATGGAATCTTATCTCTGCTTCTTATTCTCCGCTAGTGATTAGGAGGCAAACTGTAGATCCCGTTAATCCAGCCGTATATTCCGACACCCTTTGAAATGTCAGAGGAATAGGGAGGGAGACATTTTCAAGACGGCAGAAAAAGTTCAAGACGGTCATGCGGATTTGTTTTTGGCTCTACATCATAAGTCAAATCAAATGGGATTCTTATTTGAGCGAGATATTTGGGTAATATGTATACGTGTGATGGTTCCATTTATGACTGAATACTCGTGATGTGTGTTTCATTTGACTTACCTATTATCGTCAAGCTAATCCCATAAACCAAAGGTTCTCTCCCGTTAAATAAGAACTTTCCAGCAGCGCCGGCCTGTGTACATTTGCAGGTTTGTGGAGATTACATTCTCAGTTGAAACTGTGGTAGTGGGGGAAGTTCAGTTAACTTCAAAGAAAACGTCAAGTTACCAGAGCGCTTTGATCACACTGGCCGTCTTAATGCTCAGATATCAAGAGAGAAACACCGTGACCAAACGCACAGGTGGAGGGGTCCTGAACTGAATACAGACAAACAGATCCGGGAGATACACCATTCACCGTGAGGTGGTACGAGACATATGTAAATCAAAGGTCACGACTCTGCTCCAAGTCCCCGCAAGGGTGCCTGAAAGCTGTCGACACGGCGACACCGGGGTGACATTTATACCCGCCGTAGCCTCGCGAAAGGCCAACGTGTTTCGATTACCCGTCGTCTTCTCGAACGTGAATTTGTTTTTTTCGGGGATGTTCGCAGGATGAGCCCCTCCGTAACATCAGCCGTCCTGTCTGTTGTTTCAGAAAGGTCAACGCATTTCAGTCAGGGGGTGACTCGTTTTAATGTGAATTCGATTTGTTCCCCCAGATGTGTTCCTAACCACTGTGAACACGGAGGCCGCTGCTCTCAGACTTGGGACACTTTCAGCTGCTCCTGTAATGGGACGGGATACACTGGATCCACGTGTCACACCTGTAGGTACACTCCCTCCCCAAGTTCTCCTCCTCGTCAGCCTATCGAGACGTTCCCATCATTGCCCTTTCATTATCCGTGCCTCGGGGAGCCATCTGCAACGTCAGTCAGATGTTGTCTCCATCACCTCACTGACATTCGAGCCAGCCTGGGGAAATCCCAGGCTTATTAATGATAACGCCGCATATCCCACGTACATTAATATTAATGATGATCCGCTTGGAAAGTGATTCCCTGAATTCCCTTCTCCCGCGTGTCCCTCCTTTGCAGCCGTGTACGAGCAGTCATGTGAGGAATACAAACACCTTGGTAAAACATCTGGCACTTATTGGATCGACCCTGATGGGAGTGGCCCTGTGAGCCCCTTCAAAGTCAACTGCAACATGACTGGTGAGAATTCAGTGCCTGTAATACAGAACTAAGAGATAATCCCCATACCTTCCATCCCATGTCCCATCCTAGCCGGCAATCGTGGTCGAACCGCTGTCATTACAGCCCGATAACTACCAAATTTGAATGTCTTTTGCCATAATTGGCTGAGAAACAGGAGTTTATATGGACTGTTAGTGAAAGTAATCAATGTCTTCCTCATCTTCGCCTGGATTCCATTATTGACCTGTAAGTGTTGGTTGGTGACGGCTCCCTGGTTGTTGACGGCTTTGTTGACTGTTTTCCAGAGGACATGGTGTGGACGACAGTGAGAAACAACCTGTCTCCCCAGACCCCAGTGAGTGGCTCAGACTTGGAGGGGAAAGCTGTGCTGAAGCTCAACTACAACATGTCCACAGAGCAGGTGACCTTGTGACCATTAACACATCATCCCCCCATAGATGGAACCGTTTCAACGGGGAAAGATAGGGATTGTATGGCTGTGTTCAAGTCAAGTTTTTCGACTGAGAATCGTGTCGAGTGGAAAGACTCCATGTTTTATTTTCAATGTATTCTACCGTTGCTGTCGAGGTGCGCTTGTCAGCGACGGTGGTTATTTACGACATTCTCTCTCACTTAATTTTTGCTCTGCTTCACTGTACTGTCCTCATTAAGTAAACGATATGCATTCTGATTCGCTGAAGCCCCGTTTTCGCTCCCTTTGACAGGTAACAGCCATCACTAGCAGCGCACAGTACTGCGAACAGCATGTAGCCTACGCCTGTCGCATGTCCCGGTTGCTCAACACACCAGGTAAACAGGACGTTATGTCACTTTTTTGGTGTTCGTACATGACAGAGCTACAATTGAGATGATGTTATGGATCTGTTTCTGCTGGGAAATATGTGTACCAACAAAGACATTCCTTTATGCATTCAGAGAAAATAATGTGCCAATAGTATGTCACCTTCCCTTTTGCCTATCTTGTGTTTGATTTTGATAAATGTCCATTTAAGTGTTGTCATATTGTGGTAGCAGATGTTTTTTAGCATTTGGGCTACAAATGAAGAATACTCTTATCTATTTGGCAAGTGTTTCACGAGATGTGAAGGCAACCAGGCGCACGAGATTGCAGCACAGCAGTTGTTATCCCTTGTCAGTATCCACAGAATTGAGCCAAAAGTGTATTGCAGTGGCTCTCTTCCCATCGCCTGGAAAGCAGTCAAAGGAGAATACTACCTGTGACAACTGGAAGTGTTTTATTCCCTCAAGCCAATAACAGGGAATATTAAAACTGAAATTCCATGACAGCAACAGAACCCAAAGGCTCATCTGTGTCTTCCAACAACTTCTTGCTTTGTTTGTTTTGTTTTTTGCCTTGTTTGATTTTCATCTCATCTGGCATTGTCAAACAACAGCCGTTTCCCCCGAGGGTCCATCGAGTCTTGAGCCTGAGGTTTTGCCAGCAGCAGAATAGCCCCGGCTTCCAGCTACCAGCACCCAACTTGTAGAGTAGTTTTGTGCATTCACTCAGAATGTAAGAGTGGCATAACAAGCTTTCATCAAGCTTTCATGGCATCCTTTGAATGTGTTAGGATTTGAAACCGGGCCCTGACTGACTGGAGGTGTTGACAGCCAAAACACACACGTCCGTAGTGTTTGCGTGAACCCCGTACAACTCGCCTCTCGACAGATGTTCCAGTATTGTGAAAGGGTTGGTCCGCAGCATTGGTGTGCTGTAAGAGACAAGGAGTCCTACCTCTCCCTACTTTAGTAGTCTTATTATGTTGGCCCCAGCAGTGCCCATTCATCCAGTATTGAGGACTAGAAGCCCACTCTGCCTCCCATTATCCCCCCCGTCGGTCCGCCTCTCCTCTCACATGGCTGGGCTGGGTGGGGGGGTGGGGGTTGTTTGGCCTCCAGGCCCACACTCTAGCCTCTCATCACCGTAAAGAACCTGAATTATTGATAAATCTATTGCCAGGGAATACCCAGCACCTCACACTGGTCCAACCTTCCCCTCAATCTCTCTCGCTCTCTCTCATTTTCCCTCCTCTCCATCCGTCTCTCCATCCCCCTCTCTTTCTTTCCCCAGCCCCTGTACCTCGCAGAGAACAATCAATGTAGTCTTTGTTCTCTCCCAGGAGCCTCACCAACTCGCTCTGTGTCCCCCGGCTATTACTGAAACAATTTTTGGAGCTGCCTAGGAAGGCATGTTGTATGAACAGACCACCCCACTAGCTGGAAACAGCAGTCCCCCTACACCGTCCATTCACCATTATTTCCCTGTTGATGTAAACACTGCACAAATGTTTCACCGTCCCCTTCAATAATGCTCGAGCAACCAATTATTATTTTTCATTCAATTAATACTTTTCATTCACCGGAGGGCACATTTTGCCAGGTGTTGCTGATAAGACACAATACCACGGCTAGTGGCTAATCGTTTGCCTCTAATCGCGTTGTGTTGTCTTTTTTTTTTTTGTTGCAAATCACTGTATTGTAAACAAAGTTTTTGTTTCCCAATCATCTCATTGTTCTGGTAGACAAGACCGTTGTTTGGTTATTCTGAAAAGCATAATTTACATTATAGCCAGCAAATCACGAGCGTGTTTAAGTTTGTCGAGACAATACAGTAGTGGCTAGACACCACGAGCACGTGGGAGATGTTGACGGAGAACAAACGCCCCGAGGAGTGTTTGTCTTGATAAATGATCTTGTTTGTCCATCTATAGAAACATTTCCACTTGATGTGATTCCTCACACCAGTTATTGTCCCGTTCCCTAGAGCGAGTCATTTTTTATTACCTTGTGCTGAATAAGACTGTCCGTGTGCTGGTGGTGAGGGGGTGTGGTTCAGGATGAATAGCTGATTAATAGACCACATAGCTTCTCTCAATCAATAAAAAGTAACGTGTCAAATGGAGTGAAGGAAAATTGGTAACACTTGTACCGTTTGAAAGGATCTATAAATAGGCTGGCACATGCACGTTTTATGGCATCTGACATAATCATCAGGATTCATTGATTACCTCCTAATCTCAATGTCAGTGCTATTTCTTACGACCGCTTGACATCAACAAAGGTAGCACATATTATCTGTATACCAGTAAAAGATGCTAAAAACACATGTTGGACAGTGGTTATGTGTTTTACTGTGTACAAAAATAATATAGCGTCATGCTTATTTAGTTAAAATGTAGTCGTTTCGGTTTGTTCTGTCCTGATTAAAGCTGTTGATATTTCGCAGAGGGATCTCCATTTACATGGTGGGTTGGCAGGGCCAATGAAAGGCACCATTACTGGGGTGGTTCCAGCCCAGGGATCCAGAAGTGTGCCTGTGGCATAGAGAGGAACTGTACTGACCCCAAGTACTACTGCAACTGTGACGCTGATCAAACGCGGTGGTGAGTGACTCCACTCTGAACAATACCGAAGAGTAAATGTTACATTATGGAAATGTTTTGTGAGGTTTGGTCTAGTTATCCTGAAATGTCTTCCACGAAATGTATCAAGATGTAATACTTCAGTGCACTGTGAAATGTTCAGTGCACTTCAGTGTCACTGTTGTTCTTTTTTTGTTTGTGTTTTTTATTTTGCAGGAGAGAGGATTCTGGTCTCCTGGTTTATAAAGACCACCTGCCTGTGACTCAGGTGGTGATTGGTGACACCGGTCGCTCTGGCTCTGAGGCTAAGCTGACCGTCGGTCCACTCCGGTGTCAAGGAGATGGTCAGTTTGGTAACATTTCCACGCCTGTGGCGGTGTATTGGGGGTTCCATTATTCTCGGCATTGTACTTGTCGAATGCCAATCGGTAATGTAGAATGGGAACACATTGATTTGTTGCGGTGCCCTGTCTGTTTCTCAGGTAACTACTGGAACGCGGCGTCCTTCAACACCCCTGCGTCCTACCTGCACTTCCCCACCTTTCAAGGGGACACAAGTGCTGACATCTCCTTCTACTTCAAAACCTCCTCATCGTATGGCGTCTTTCTGGAGAACCTCGGCAACGCTGACTTTATCCGCTTGGAACTGAAAGGTGGGTGTTGTAGTACTCCATAACAGATGACTATACAGCACCTGCAGCCCAGTGTTATTGATCTGAGTGTGCAGTTCAATATCAAACCTCTGTGTCTGCATCTGCCAAATGCCACCATTACGTCACATATAGATGCGGCGTCAATTCAGTGGTTTGGGCAGGGTTGGTGAGCCTTGTTCACAGAATATATCAACTTAGACTCTTTAAGTAAAAAGGATCTTGTCTGTCTTCCGGCCACGAAACACAGCAACCCTTACAAACCTTCAGCAGTTTTCACCTGAGAGCATTGTTTTCGGAGTGCTCCTGTAAAACACCATTCAGTTGTTAGTGCGGCTTGACGTTCGCCAGCTCTTGGGGACTGTAACAGGAATTGGAGATTGAATTTTGGGGCACCAGTGAGCGTACTGCGGTGTCTCAGTCTAAGAACGTTGTGTAGGCAAAAAGTCTCAAGGCACCTCTAAGGCTCTCTATAAAAGCTGCCATGAATCTCATCGATCGCTGGCCATAATTCTGTCAACCTGTCATCTTATATTGTACTTCAGCTCTTTAGAAATCTCCGCTCAGAAATGGCTGGAAGTCAGTATTAACTTAAAGTTCACCAGCACAGTGGGAACCCTGTTTGGAAATGGTATTGTTAGATAAAATTGGTTTCCAGTGACATTTAGGCATGATTTGTGAGCTGGTGGGGGAGCCGTTTCCTTCTGCTGGGAAAGATCAATGGTCAGAAATATCTTTTGAGCTGCTTCCGTCGCCTCAGACCCTGTTCTTATTGTTTCTGACCCTTTTTCTCGGGAAGGTTTGAAGCTCTACTGACGCCATTTTTTGATACGACAACTTGCTTGTTAGAGCAGTAATGTTTCAGTGGTTTTGTCGCCCTGAAGAACACTGTCGTCTTTGGACACACTGTAACATTATTTGGAGAGAAAGAAATTAAAGTAATATTTAAGTTTTATTATTCACACGGTTCAGTAATAGTCTGCCAGGGGAAATGTATTTACTAAGCCGATCGTAAGCTGCTGTATTCTTAACTCAGAAGTGAAGGACTGGAGTACCGACGTGCATTCGAATTTCTCTTTAGAGTATGGCACAGGCAGTTGTTTTAATGAGACTTGGCACCGCTTCAAAATTCGTCTTGGAGCTCAGGAGGTTCTATGCCTGTCCTGCAGGCTGAACATCTGCTCTGAACAGGTGTGTCTATGATTGACAGGGCTCCCCCATGTCATCTGCAGAGCTCCAGTACATGCTCTGAATGGAGAACAAATGCGGCCAGACAACCCGCTCAAATACAGATCTATTGAGTCGGTTGGGAAATCAAATAAAAAAAGAGTCTCCCATTGAAATGTAGTCCAGAATGAAAGCCGTAATAGGTAGAAAAGCACTCAGTCACAACCCCCTGTGAAATGGCATTAATCGATGGTGGCCTGTAGTCTGGTGATTGCTGTAGATTAAGCAGTCCAAGAGGTGTTGGGGGATTACAGACAAGTTGTCTGCGGTGACATAAATGTCTCCTTGGAATTGGACTCAACAGGGGGTATGATGACACCTGTCAGCAGTGTTTCAATCAAGTAAATGATGATAGACAGATGTGAAAATGTGCAAACTGTGCCGCTGTGAAAGGGAGAGCCATCTCACAACTCCACGAGCAGTCTGGCTGCTTTCTGCAATTACAGGTGTTGCTCTGATAGGCGGTAAAACACATCTAGGGAATGATCCATTTTTTCAGAGCTGTGAATGAGACGGCGTCATTCATTGTCATTTTTCAAATCGTAATAATTCCAACTAAGTGAAAATTGTCTGTCAACATATTTGTCATTCATGGAAGAGCAGACTTTCAGTTTACCTAAAAATGCTTGTTTAGCTTTTCAACCACAGCCAAACAGACCAGAGATGCTCAAATCTCTTGTTTTTCGCCAATCATTTTTTCTCTCCCAAAAACAACCCGCTTAATACGTTTCCCCTAAATGCAGGTCTTTCTGACAAAACTGCCTTAGGCTATTTATTTGTTTCCTTTTTCCCTGCTTCCTGACAAGGCAGAGACAAGACCACTTCCCTTATGATGATACAAAGCCTATTTGGTGTTGCACATGTTTGAAAGTTACTCCTCAGCCTGAAGGGTTGCCACTTACACCACTGAATTACTAGCGTTCCGGTTCTGGGTTCCAGCCTCATCCGAGCCGAATAAGAAGGTAGAGTTAATCCGCTAATCAAACAGCCTGAGGCAAACGTGAGAAAGCGTAAAAACCAGAAGTAAAATAAAAATAAAAAAGGTGGATTTGAATTAATGCTAGAAAAAGTTACAGGAGAAGGACACCCAACCCACAGCCGCCACACCCGCCCTACTTCAAAGAGAAGAAGAAAACTGTGTGACGTCCTTTCCTTTGTTGGCAGCCTCAACTAAAGCCTTATTATCTAAAGCTTGTTGGCTCTCTCTTCTGCCCAGCTGCCGCGGTGGTTTCCTTCTCCTTTGATGTGGGCAACGGTTTGGTGGAGCTGACCGTGAGGTCGTCCACCCCTCTGAACGATGACCAGTGGCACAGGGTGGTGGCAGAACGCAACGTGAAGGAGGCTGTGCTGCAGCTGGATGGCCAGTACAAGGAGGTCCGGCCCGCGCCCCCACAAGGTCACACCCGTCTGGAGCTCTACAGCCAGCTGTACGTGGGTAAGACATCCAGTCTACTGGTCTCCAAACTCCCAGCGTAATGATGTTCTGGACCGGTTTATACGAACCTCCGTGTGTGTAAGACAACTGCTGTTCTGCTCATGGTATTATGACCCAGCATATACAGGCCACATTGTTAGATAGAGAAAGTGTCAAAAGGGGGATAAGTTAGTGAAGTAACAAATCCAAAAACATTATAATGAGTTGACCAGGTTTTTTTTTCATCAGAAGTGTACTTTGTAACAGTTGTTTGAATCCAAAATCTCTAATAAGACCTGCTTCTTATCACTCAGGTGCATCAGGTGGTCAAAGGGGGTTCCTCGGATGTATCCGTGCCCTTAAGATGAATGGCGTGACCCTTGACCTGGAGGAGAGGGCAACGGTCACCCCAGGGGTTAAGCCGGGCTGCTCGGGCCACTGCACCAGTTACGGGCAGCACTGCAGGAATGGCGGGAAGTGCATGGAAAAATACAATGGCTACTCGTGTGACTGCACCCTGACTGCCTATGATGGGCCCTTCTGCACGGAAGGTGAACAAACTGTCAGTCACGTGACACAACAGGGAACGTCGCCTCTCTCTCTTCAACTTCCCACCGTAGCTCAAAGTTAACTTGACACAAGTGTTAGTACCCGTTTGTTTGTACATTTCTCACACCTCCGCTCATCTTTTGTTTCGCTGTGTTTCCTGTCTGTGTTAGACGTGGGTGGCTTCTTTGAGAGTGGAACGCTAGTTCGCTATGACTTCCTACCCGAGGGGGGCC
This sequence comes from Esox masquinongy, assembly GCA_016801175.1. NCBI lineage: Eukaryota > Metazoa > Chordata > Actinopteri > Esociformes > Esocidae > Esox > Esox masquinongy. The sequence continues at coordinate 150,385 of JACXGI010000261.1, forward strand.
TCCCGGCCATGACGAACGTGAAAAGCCTCTCTCCGCTCCTGCCCATGGAGGGTAACCTGACACAGGAGGAGCTGGTGTTCAGCTTCAGCACCTCCAACGCCCCCAGCATCCTGGTCTACATCAGTTCCAGGACCCAGGACTACCTGGCCGTCGTGCTCAGACACAATGGTGACAAAGAAACTGTTCGAAGGATTTTGATTTGTTAAAACGCTTGAAGGGGGAAGTTAATGGCTTGGTCAGCAAATAATTACCAAACGTATTGTAAATTAGCTCAATAGTTAATTATACAGTGCGACACACAGGTCCCAGGTAGAAACGTAAACCGAGACTGCGAAAAGAAAGTCGTAGTCAATTTCATATTTGAACAATGTGAACTCTAAATTAAAACATCGCCGCCAAGTTTGATAATCAAAGCACGTTCCAAAACCTGCGAGATGCCTTTATGAATATTGCATGACGAAGACGCGACAGGACTGACTCTCCGTTCTGTCTCCCTCTGACAGGAACACTTCAAATCCGCTACAGCCTCGGAGGCCTGAGGGAGCCGTACACCATCGACCTGGACCATCGTAACATGGCCAATGGGCAGCCCCACCACGTCAACATCTCCAGGCAGGAGAGGAACATACGCCTGCAGGTGATTGTCATTAAAACAATGATGTATCTAGACAGCGCTTTACAGCCGCCGATACGGCATGACTCTGACCCCGCTGCTCGGCAGTCATAAAGGGTTTGCTGAAGTCGCGAATTCCAGCGAAAGATGGATTTTCTTTTCCCTCTCAGGCTGCATTAGGCTGCAGGTAACAAATCCGAACAATGTAGCCCGATCGGAAAAGACATTTTCATCAAGCATTTGGGAGGTGGGACCGTGATGCTCAACTGGAATCATCCGGAGGACTCTGCTCTCACTCAGAGGAATGCTGATGTCATTAAATCCAACAAAAAACATCCTTTCCCTGCCCCCTCAAACTACATTAGGCTGTCTGATAGCTCCACAGACCATCGATGTAGCACTTTTCAAAAAAACAGTTCAAAGGTAGGACTCTAGGGCTCTCCGGCGGCTCTCTGGATGGAAGGGCAGGGCACCACTCAGCCAGAGGGATTTGCTTATATACCATTAAATCCGACAGAATGCATCCTTTTTCTGGGGCCTGTCAGAATGCATTAGGATGTTTGCAACACACCTGACCTACCTTTTCCGTGGATATTTCTAGTGCATTATGTGCCCTCCTCTTCATGTTTATCTTATTTGGCTAATGCATGGCGTTGCTGCTATAAGCTTTAGTTTCCCAGAAGAAGCACTCTAAACTCCACCACTAGGGGGGAGTAATTAACAGTGAAATGCAGCTATGACTGATATATCATGTTTCATGACCATGGGGTTTTACTTTGCAGTTGGACCATTACCCCGCGGTCAGCTACACTCTGCCCGACGGCTCGGACACCCAGTTCAACCTGGTCAAGACCATTTTCCTGGGGAAAGTGTTTGGTGAGTGCACGTGGAGTATACTCTGTGTATTACCGCTGAAATGTAAATAGAGGGAATACTATCTACCGTGCATGGAGTCAAGGTCTTATTCACATGGAAGTCAAAGTTAAGTTAGAAATTGCCCCTGAGATATTGTAGGCCTTTGGTTCTGTGTGCATCCTTGGTTAGGAGATTGATCTGGTTTAGTTCAGGTGTATTAACATATGGCATCAGTGTAGGCGATAAAGTTGATGTTGCATTTACAGAAAATATGTCTTTGTTTCTACAAAAGACATGGACATACATTTTAGTGGCTGTATTAAACAGTGTTGGCCATGTGTGCCATGGTCTCGGTCTGACTGCTCAACAGACAGATGAATGCCGGGACTGTGAAAAAAAAATGCCCAGATCACAGGGCCATCAGATGAACACCCGGGACAGTGAAATAAAACGCCCAGATCACAGGGCCATCTGATGAACACCGGGACAGTGAAATAAAACGCACAGATCACAGGGCCATCAGATGAACACCGGGACAGTAAAATAAAACGCCCAGATCACAGGGCCATCTGATGAACACCAGGACAGTGAAATAAAACTCCCAGATCACAGGGCCATCAGATGAACACTCAGGACAATAAAATAAAACGCCCAGACCACAGGGCCATCAGATGAACACCCGGGACAGTGAAATATAACGCCCAGATGACAGGGCCATCAGGAAGCCCTGCATAAGACACGTCAGTGCGCCAACTGGAGGAGGGCTGGAATAATCCTGAGAGTGATGTGGGCCCGGCGTGGCCGTTTGATTTCCACACGGGTGGGGCCAGCACCGTGTCAGGAGGAGTCTGACACTGGCACACTACTGCTGTTGTGAGAACAGTACAGGGTCCCGTTGTGCTGGCTGGTACTGCTTTACGGCTCTCCAGAGTGCTTTGCTGCTGCACTCTGTGAATAAATTAACAGCAGGCCGGCCGATCCCTGACATCATCCTCGGGCAGGGAGGGAGCGCTAAGTCCTGATTCTGATCCCGTTTCTTGTCCTGCTGAACTGATGTCCAGGTTTTCTCCGAGCCGTGCTCCATCGGAAAATGTACCAGCTCACTGATCCATGACAGCATCTCTAATCTCCAGGTTTTCTTTGCCCGGTCTGGCCATGAGGAGGAGGAGGGAGGTGGGCTGAATCATTCACATTCAGAGCTAGCCAAGGATGCAGGCAGATAGACGCCCTGGCAGATACGCAGAGAGGCTGACAGACAGATACGCTGACAGACAGATATGCCGGCAGGCTGACAGACAGATATAAAGACAGGCTGACAGACAGATAAATAGACAGGAGGACAGACAGAGATGTTGATAGACGCACTGGCAGGAAGTTAAACAGTCTACTAGCAGTCAGCAAGGGAAATACGGAGTTAAATTGAGCCGGTAGCCGACAGACTGAGCCAGACAAACACACTGACAGGCTCCTGCTGACACTACCATAAACAGGAGGAAAGCAGGCTGTGGTAGTTCACTTAAATAGCAACTCTGCATAGAGGGACAGCAGAGGCAGAATAAGAAACATTAAAAGTAGGGGGGACAACAGTTGAAAAAGGTAGGCGTCTACTCTTTTGTACATATTTCACAGGCATGGTGGCCTGCTGTCCTGGATTAAAACCTACCTTAAACTACACTGTAAATACATAGTCATTTGTAATACCTTTAATAAACTCTGACTACTCTGTTGCTGTTAACTGTTTTTTTTTTTTTACATACTACTGCAGGATAGGCCCACTGTATGCTGTTTTTAACAAACATTTGCCACGGTCCTCTGACAGGCCTGAGATTGGATGTCTTTAGATATTGCGATGTCTTTTCTCACAGTAATGACTGTTCACGATCCAAATGGCTGGCTATTATGTTCTAAACAGTATGTGTTGGTCTTTTGAACCTGGGGCCATATGAAAAATCCTTCGTACATTAAACCTTGAAAATGTGAAATGACTGTTGCCAATGGAAGAGAGGTTAGTATATTACAATATAATTGGATACTTGGTTTTGCCTGGTCTGTTGGGAGTATAACATATCTGCAGTAAGAACCTGTGCATTAGTTCTCTGTCCAAGTAATATAAGAGTAGACTTGGGACAGAGCATACAGTAACACCAACCAGAGACTTAGTTCCACTGAACATAAATCAAACTGGGAGGCTTACAGTGTTGCAGTGTGCTGAGTAATCGTGCTTTGTGGCGGTCGGCTGGTATTAAGTGGTCAGGCAGCATCAGTCAGCATCCCCACGCAGGCAGAACATGATAAACCTCTACTGTCCTCAGATACGCTCAAGGCCTGTATATTTCATGCAGGACAGGTTGACAGAGATACAGTGATGGACAACTCCTATCTAATTCCGAACTGCTGTTGTGTTTTTTTCGGTGCGCGTGTGTGTTATTTGTTTTAATCAGAAACTGGACAGATCGACCCGGTTCTCATAGAGAAATACAACACACCAGGGTTTGTGGGCTGTCTGTCCAGAGTTCAGTTCAACAACGTCGCCCCTCTGAAGGCAGCACTGAGGTCTGGCATCGTTGCCCCGGTGACCACTCAGGGCATTCTGGTGGAATCCAACTGCGGCGCGTCCCCTCTGACCATCTCACCTATGGCTGCTGCCAACGACCCCTGGCACTTGGACTCAGGTACACTAAACCACCCATCCATCCCCTTTGACGGTCCTATTTACTCATCCTGTGTCATCGGGTTCGATTCTGTAGAATTGTTGCGGTTCGAAGTCTTCATACGTTGTTCTTACCGCAAGCAGCGAGGCCATCACAGTGTGTTTATAGTAGTCAGATGTCAACTAGCTTCTCTAACAGTCCACTCCATCCTCCAAAGATATTTCACGTTTAATTAGAACTACAAGCCGTGATATTTAATGGTGGTGTTTTTCTTCTCTGGCCGTTGAAACAATTTCAAGTCATGTGCTAGCCTGTTTAGCTTCAGTGGATAGCTATATGGAGTGGTTATTACCGGGTCAGTATATTGATCTTGGGGTGTTCTCTGGACTCAGAGGAATGAGCTTTTACAAGTACAAGAGATGCATTGCTGCCCACCCACTTGCCCCCTCTCTGCTTACACACTCCATTACTGTAACTGACCTATGTCTTGCCGACTCCACTAATGGTCAGTTCCGTACAAATGCATGCCTTAAGGACTCTCAATGACTCTCAAAGTTGCATGTTTAGGTTATGAAGACATATGTGACGTTTCAATATTTCAGCTGAACCTCTGTAGGAGCATTGGGTAGTTCTTTTTCAGTTGTTGATCACCACAAATATTTTCAGTCAGCCAAGAGAGGGTTAGATAAACATGAGAATGAATCTTTGTGTCATTTGATCTGAGCTTTGTATAGGTGACAGATCAGCCTTTGTGAGATCCCTGTAAGAGGCATCTGTTATCCCTCCCCCACTGAGGGAGAGAGATGGAGGGAGAGGGAGGGACTGAAGAGGGAGAATGTGCGTGGTGGTGGGTTGGGGGGGATGAAGGATTTGCTTAGATTCTGCAAGATCCACTCAAATGGTATAGTGCCCACAGAGATGCTGGCTGAGAAGAGCAGATTGCCTCTCAACTCTCACCCATGTTGACTGGCTCACAGCACATGGCACATGTACTGCATACAATTTCTGCCCGTTGTGTTTTATAATCAGCGGTCAACGTGCCCCAGTTCACCATTTACATTTTCTGAAAGTGTTCAAGATGATTTACATTTGCAGATTGAGCACAGATGGTTTATTTTGGGGTAGAGGTATTTTGGCTTTGTGATCTGTTTTTCGTTTGTTTTTTAAGCTGGTGCTGTATTCCCATTCAACGAGGAAAGAGTTAGTCGGGATGGAATTGATCGGAACTCTGCAATTATTGGAGGTGAGGAGGAGCAGTAGTCAACCCATCTACTGTGCAGGGCCGTTGATGGTTCTGAAGGGTTTGTTCCTCATGATGTCCTTTGTGCTGGCAGGTATCATCGCTGTGGTCATCTTCACCATCCTCTGCACTCTGGTGTTCCTAGTTCGCCATATGTTCCGTCACAAGGGCTCCTACCATACCAATGAGGCCAAAGGGGCGGAGTCTGCGGACTGTGCCGATGCAGCCATCATTGTCAATGACCCGGCCTTCACAGAAACCATTGATGAGAGCAAGAAGGAGTGGTTCATCTAATTCCATCTAGTCAGACATTTACATTTTGGTACCGGTCAAGGGTGTGTCCATTGCTCCTCAACTTGCGGGGGCAAGGCGTTCTTTGATGACGATGATGAAGAATGAATCATGTGTAAACGGGGCAGAGGGAGATGTCCCAGGGACTAAATGTGGGCATTGGCTGGCTTGTCTATAATGTATTTACATTGAGTGAGGAGTGGGAGGATTTTTTTTCATTCACATGGAGACATTATTTCAACTGTTGCATCCCCTGGACTGAGGATCAAAAATAATATCACTTTTTCGTTGATATTTGTTTGCATTACAGTTGATGATATGTCTTAATGATTGGAGATTTGATTATGCCTGCATTTAATGGGCCAACAACATACTGCACATTTTTTTCTCCTTTGCTGCCAAATTGGTACTTCTAATAAGTTGCTTAGAGACTAAATGCTTTGGAAAAGAATAACCTTTGAAAATAAAAAAAAAACAAATGTACAAAACAATTGATGTCACAGACATTGGATTGTAATGTATTGATTTGATTGCATCACTCCTTTTTGTATGTAGAATACAATGGCATGCTACAAGATTATGGCACCTCTATATTGCACCATTCCACAAAGTAGCACTGGTATTTTGTCACAAATGTGTCTTTAGCTAGCAGATTTGATTTTTTTTGTGCCAAGTTATTATGTGTGCTTTATCTGTTCCCAGTCTACATATGAGAATGGTACTTAGAATGATTGTAATTTGGTATATGACATGGTCACATTTGTTGACATTGGGGTATTTGTGACTTTTTGTCAGAGTATTGCTGTGGTATTGTTAAAGCTTATAGTACAAACAAGCATTATAACAGTAATGACAATATCTGGCTTAATCCAACGTGCCTTCAGGATTCAGACACTTAGCCCTCAGCTATGGACTATTTAATTCTGAGCACACTGTCCCGTGAATATCTAAGTAAAGAAATACTTTAAGGTAAATAAGGAGGCATTTATAATGGTGGCTATATGCTAACAGGAAACAGCATGGCTTATGTTCAACTGTTTCCACGAAGAACAGTATACTATACACCATACATGCTCTTAACGAATGCCCAAACTTACAGGCCTTTGTTGATATCAATGTGTATAGTTCTATAGGTACTACTATATTTGGGTTGTTGTCAACTACTGTGAGGTTGTATGTTTTCTGTCTAATCACTTCATTTTCTTATTCATAATTCGTTTTTGCATGGTGAGTCTTAATGATGACCCACAATGTCAAACAGGTTTCTGTTACAAGTGCCAACATGACTATGTCTGCCTTTCTCTGTGGTTAGATTCTCATATTCACATCATGTGGGGTTGGGAATTGGTGTGATTATATCAGAGCTACAGAGACAACACAGTGTGCTGAAGACAAGACCTGGAGGATTAGAGGAGCTAAGCTGAATGTAGACAGCATGACCACAGTGAAAACCTTTTAAATGAACAGGAAATTAATAGCTGTTACTGTTGAAGGCTGTAACAGCATTCTGCCAACAGAATGTATCCTTGCATAAGTCAGTGTCACACATGCCTACAGCAATCTCAATCGGAAGATAAAATCAATGAAATTGCACTCCCAAACACAAACAAGCATTGTTTTTGTTGCTTTTTTCATATATAGGGTATTATTGTGAATCATGATTTATCTCACTTGTAAATGTTGGTATATTTTTGTGAAGGGGCGCAAAACTTGGGTTGTACTTGTACATGTATTTCAGCTCATTTGGATTTGAGTATCACATAGTTAACAAAACGTACTATTTTATAAGTCAGAATTATGATAGGACACTTGATTACTGTAGAGCAACACTTATGACAAAGCATGAGCTTGCACATCATCAGAATGTCTGTCACACATCCCTGTTCACCGTGTAAGATACAGTATAATAATGTAATATTAGAGCATAGGATATAGCATACTGATATTATGGACAATACATTTTTATTTGTTAGTGATAACCACTCTTGTCAAATGGCATCAGGTTGTTCATTCCATTGCTTAATTAAAGTTTTTCCTTTTCATTAGCAGCATGACATGTAAACAAACAACAGTAGCCTACCACATTGCAGTATATATTTTACATAAATTCTTTGGAAATATTTTGTATATTTCTTATTTGAGGAATGATGTGCAAAAGCCTTTTTATAATATATTTTCGTTAATTTCATTGCAATTACAATTAAATAGCAGTTTTCTTTTTTGATATTCCGTGTGAAAAACATAACTCGTTGAATATGTATTTTACAGTGGCTTGAGATCATGTCCCTGAAAATTAGACATTTTTTTAACTTCATTTTTGTGTTATTTTAGTTCAGTATTGTATGTCAGGCCTGAGATTGCATATGTAATGTGATTTTGTCTTAATATAAATCATTAAACAAGCCTTGCCATACAAATAGTGTTGGTGATTCATCATAAGATGTGATTTGTTTGCTTAGTTCTATGTCCCTAGAGTTCGAAAATTTGTAATAGCAGTGCACAGTGGTAGCTAACTGTATTTACTGTGTTGATGTGAGAGTTCCAATTAGTTTGAATTATTTCCTGTTCACAGGCCTTTTTCCAGCACTTCAAACTGCTTCATTAAAATGTTTTCTTACGAAGAGCGTGCCAGGTCCTTCTGCCTTAATCAATTGTAGAACCATTTCCAACCTTCCCTAACTGAGTAAAAATATTTTGAATGAATTCATAAGTAATTAACAGATATATGTTTTTAAATGATTTTTAGGTGCACATGAAAGTACAGAGAGTGCCTTGGTGAAGGTGATAAATGTCTAGAACTCTGTAGTCTTACATGACATTCTCCTGAACACACAAAATTGGGTTGTGTTGGTCCCAGTACTGAACTGGTCTCACAAGTTGGGAGTAATAAACTGCCCTTGGTAAACATGTCTAGAAAAAGAACACATTTTGTCATATCCCCCAAGGTTCGATTTTGGGTCCTATACTGTTTAGTCTATACTATCTATTTCGATGTTACCCCTTGGTAGAAATATTAGGAAATGCTGCTGATACATAATGGTAAATCTCTGCACGCAGATGATGTTCGTCTGATTAACCACCTTGTTAAATTATACATGACTCACAATATAAATGTCTTATTGCTAGGAGCTAGGTTCTGGTATTTGTTGCTGAGGCCCATAGATAGACATTGATTTTAGGTTTACACTCTGGGACTAAATCCAACCACCAGGCTAAAAACCTATGCGTGACTTCAGACCTGAATATAATGTTCACCCGGTACAGCCAGAAGAGGACTGGCCATCCCTCAGATCCTTGTTCCTCTCTAGGTTCCTACCTAAGTTTCAGCCCCTTTAGGGAGTTTTTCCTAGCAACTTTGCATCAATACTGTTGTTGTTTGCTCTTTAGGGATTCAGCCTGAGTGTTGTGTAAAAGCTTTGACAACTGCTGATGTAAAAAAGGCTTTATAAAATTAATTTGATTGATTGATTAAAATGACAAAATTCGCTTTTTATCCCTATTTCATCATTGCCATTGCCAAACGTGCATCAATGCCTCTGCCAAAACTGAGAGACTAATGCATGCTTTTATCACTAGAGCTTGACTATAGGAATGCTCTTCTGTTTGGTCTCCAGTATAGTTTCCCCCCCAAAAAACGTTATCCAATTATAATGAATTTTTTTAACACAGCAGGACTGTACTAACGAAGAACAGGAAAGCACACATCAGATTTTTGTTTCCATTATCTTTTTATTGAAAACAAACAAGAATTGTACCCAAAAATATAATGGGTGTGTGTTTAAACAAGTAAAATAAATGGAAAAAGAAACTCCCAGAAAACATAACACCTATTTTAAAGTCCTTTCATTGCCTGCCGGATTGTTTTAGAATTGATTTTAAAATTGCTTTATTGATTTTTAAAGCACTACTTCTCCTTGCAACTGAATACTTCTGACATGCTTTTATGATTTGACCAGTTGGTCCCCTTAGAGCCTCTGGCCTTTTAGTTGTTCCAGAGGTCAGTACCACCAAAAGGTTTAGTAAAGCTGCCTTTAGCCATTATGATCCTTGCCTTTGGAACAGCCTAGAGGAGGAACTGAGGGCCTCACACGCAAAAACATTTTTAACGACATATAGGCCATGCATTACCTCAATCAATCAATCAAATTTATTTATAAATCCCTTTTTACATCAGCAGTTGTCACAAAGTGCTTTTACAAAACACCCGGCCTTAAAACCCCAAGGAGCAAACAACAGTAGTGTTGAATTTCAGTGGCTAGGAAAAACTCCCTAAGAAGGCCGAAATTTAGGAAGAAACCTAGAGAGGACCCAGGCTCAGAGGGGTGACCAGTCCTCTTCTGGCTGTACCGGGTA
>JACXGI010000262.1:0-52387 GCA_016801175.1 Esox masquinongy
CTTCAACATAGGATGATCCTCCCACCACCATGCTTCAACACAGGGATGGTATTTGCCAGGTGATGCAGTACCTTGTTTTGCCAAACACAGTGCTTGGCATTCCTAATAGTTCGATTGTGGCCTCATCAGACCAGAGAATATTCCTCATACTCTCAGTCCTTAAGGCAGTATGTCATATGCCTTTAACCCAGGAGTGGCTTCTATCTAGCCACTCTATCATAAAGCCCTGATTGATGGAGTGGTGCAGAGATGGTTGTCCTTCTGGCAGGTTCTCCCATCTGGGTTCTTAGTCACCTCCCTTACTTAGATGCGTTTTGCCGGTTACTTAGTTCGGCCAGACGTACAGTTTTATGAAGAGTCAAAGTTGTTCCATACTGCTTTTATTTCATAACAATGGAGCCCACTCCTGGAAACATTCAATGCTTTAGCAATTCTTTTATAACCTTACCTATAGTTCTAGAGACATCTCAAGCATGATCAAAGGACACAGGATGCATCTGAGCTCAATGTGGAGTGACATACCTAAGGGTCTGAATAATTATGTACATGAGATATTTCATTTTTTCATTTTCAATAAATTGGTGCAAATTTCTAAAAACGTGTATTCACTTCGTCATTATGGAGTGATTATTTTGGAGATTTATGGAAAAAAATAGTTAATCAATTGTAAATTTAGGTCTATAACACAAAAAAATGTGAAGCGACTGCAAGATGCTGGCCTTCTAGGCAGGCTTCTTCCTCTGTCCAGTGTCCAGTGTTCAATTGTCCATCTGAATCTTTTCTTTTTATTGGCCAGTCTGAGATATGGCTTTTTTTTTGCAACTGCCTAGAAGGCCAGCATCCCGGAGTCGCCTCTTCACTGTTTACGTTGAGGCTGGTGTTTTGTGGGTACTATTTAATGAAGCTGCCATTTGAGGATATGTGAGGCATCTGTTTCTCAAACTAGACACTCTAATGTATTTGTTCTCTTGGTCATTTGTTCATTGGGGCCTTCCACTCCTCTTTCTATTCTGATTAGAGCCAGTTTGCGCTGTTCTGTGAAGGGAGTACTACATATCGTTGTACGAGATCTTCAGTCTCTTGGCAATTTCTTGCATGGAATAGCCTTCATTTCTCAAAACGAGAATAGACTGAGGAGTGCCAGAAGAAAGTTCTTTGTTTCTGGCCATTGTAAGCCTGTAATCAAACCCACAAACCCTTATGCTGAATATACTGAACTATTCTAAAGAAGGCCAGTTTTATTGCATCTTTAATTAGCACAACAGTTTTAAAATGATAAACTTGGAATAAAAAAACACAACATGCCACTGGAACACAGGAGTGATGGTTGCTGATAAAGGGCCTCTGTATGCCTATGAATATCTTCCTTTAAAAATCAGCCGTTTCCAGCTACAATAGTCATTTACAACATTAACAATGCCTCCACTGTATTTCTGATCAACTTGATGTTATTTCAATTGACAAAAAAAACAAGGACATTCGAAAACAAGGACATTTCTAAGTGACCCCAAACTTTTGAACAGTAGTGTATATGTATTTATGTATATATATATATATATATATATATATATATATATTTATATATACAGACGGGTTACAAATTAAAGGAAAAACCTGAAAAGATGAGTGGAGGAAGATAAGGAATGCAACTGCTTCCATACAGATGTACTGCTTGATACAGTTAAGCAATTAACATCCTATCATGCACTGTGACATGTATACAAATACTAAGCAGGCCCAGTTGACCTCAGTTTTGGTTCAAGATTACAAGAGGAAAGGATCTAAGTGACTTTGAAAGAGGGTTCATTATAGTCTCTCTTCCAGGAGAAGACAATGCCCCCATTCACAGGGCACAAGGGGATGGGGGAGTATGGTTTTATGAGTATGAAATTGATGTGAATCGGCCTTCACAGTCACCAGATCACAAAATGAACACCCATGGGAGCTTTTACTTTGACGTGTTAGAAATGGCTCTCCACCACCATCATCAGAACACCAAATGAGGGAATCTTTTGGAAGAATGGTATTCCATTCCTCCAGTAGAGTTCCAGAGACTCATATAATCTATGCCAAGATGCATTGAAGCTGTGCTTGGGGCTCATGTTGGCCCAACACCTTAGTAGATGTACAGTGATATGTACAGTATATGTACAGTGATGAGCATCATTGCCATGAAGGGGTGTACCTGGTCTACAATGATGCATAGGTAGGTGGCACATGTCAAATTGACGTCCACATGAATGCCCGGACCCAGGGTTTTTCAGCAGAACATTGCCTAGAGCATCACACTCCCTCCACCGGCATGTCGTCTTCCCACAGTGAATCACTTCCCCAGGTAAACGACGCACACGTACACAGCCGTCCACGTGATGTAAAAGAAAACAGGAGTCATTGGACCAGTCAACCTTCTTCCACTGCTCCAAGGTCCAGTTCCGACACTCCTGTGCCCATTTTAGATGCCTTTGGCAGTGGACAGGGGTCATCATGGGCACTCTGATCGGTCTGCGGATACACAGCCCCATACACAGCAGGGTGTGATGCACTGTGTGTTGTGACACATTCCCCCTGTGACCATCAGTAACATTTTCTGTGACTTGGGCCACAGTGGACCTTCTGTTGGTTCGGACCAGACGGGATAGCCTTCGTTGCCCTCGCGCATCGGTGAGCCTTGTGCGCAAAACAGCCTGCTGATTTGTGGTTTGTCTCTCTTCGGATCACTGTCGGTAGGTACAACTGCTGACTGGGAGCACCCCAAAAGCCTTGCCATTTCTGAGACGCTCTGACCCAGTCGTCTAGCCATAACAATTTGGCCCTTGTCAAAGTTGCTCAGGTCTTTACTCCTGTCCATTTCTCATGCATTCAACACGTTGACTACAAGAACTGACTGTTCGCTTACCATCTAATTTACCCAGATCTTGACATGTGGTCTTGTTAGAAGACGATCAACGTTATTCGCTTCACCTGTGAGTGGTCATAATGTTTTGGCTCATCAGTGTATATAAATACATCCTACATATATCCTACATATACATCCTACATATATCCTACATACACATTTTCTGGGTGTACACAGGTTTAAGTTTGAAATTGGTACTCTCTTTATATCAGTCACTTATATTCACTCTATTATTAGCCAGACATTTTTGCAGATATTTGAGGCAGGGTATCTGCACTTTGCAGTTATCATCACCTTAGTCCGTAAGCTGTCGTTTACAGCGTAAAAACAAAATAAAAAATAATAATTTGATGTTGTACCTGTTTGTTCTGTGTAAAGTTGCACCATTCTTTGCTAGCTGAAATACATACTTTCTTAATACACTTTCATGAAATATAACCGCATTCATGTCATCCTCTTTCCTCCCCTCTAGGTTGCTCATCTGGTGATTGAGTTTTGAGGTAGTATGAGGTGAGAGGACACATGAAGATATCGGGAAAATGTCATTGAGCGACATAGAAACAAGGAAATGGTTGTGGTTACATTTCATTTGAGTACTAAGAAAGTATGGATCCCCCTTGACTCCCGATGTTGTCTGGTGTCAAGGGACGTTGGCTGATGTCTGGAGAATGTTGTAGCAAGTTAGTAGACAGGCTGTGAGGGAACTAGAAAGCCTAATGCTCCCTCAGCAATGACCAGCTGCCAGCTCCAGCCAACTGGTTCTTCCCACGGGTCAGATATGACCTCACTGTCTCCCACAGTTAAATCATATTATCTGGTGGTCAGAACTGATTCTAGTATATGTGTTGTTGACGATGAGCTAAACAAGTGTAGCTACTTAGTAGTCTGGCTTTTCTGTAATGCTCATTGCATTGAGGTTGGATGTCACGTTTTGCCTCCTATGTTGGATAATACACTATTTTAATTATATGATGACAGATGCATGATTTGCACAAAACATATATACAGAAAAACACTTCAGACCACACCAGTGGAATAGCCTATTTAATAAGCCTTTGTTAATGGAACTTCTGGGCTCGATTAATGTTTTATTTTATTTAGAATGACATTCCATTTCAAGAATAGCGCTTGGGGAATAAAACCTATTCAAGTGTTGCCAAACAACACAATCCATAGCCTACCTCAGGCACATTCGGTTATTTTTACCTGGACGCATAGTGTACAGACCAATTCGAGTCCAGTGAATGACTCAGTCTGCGCCGACATCATGACACGACAGCCAGCTACAGAGGCCAAGAATATTCCGATGTGAGCTAAACGCACAGTATCGGCTAGTGTAAAGTTGGACAAACATGTTTTGTGTCCCATTCCCAGTAACACAAACAGTAAACGATATCAGCGCATTAAATTCACTTCCTGTTTTTTTTCCTTTTAGATAGAAAACCTAAAGGGACAGTAAATGAACAGGTCACAGCAGACAGAGCGCCCAAGAACAGTCTGGATAAATTAAGCTAGACAACGATAGCATACCTTTTGCCTTCGCTTTTGCCGGATCACTCCCATGCGTACACCGCCACAAGCGGAAATGTAGCTACCAGATGTGTCCAGATGAAGAAGCGTTCCCTATGATATGTTGTGTAAAATCGGCGACTTTATGATTACGTTTCCTTGTAGTTCGGCTGAAAATGTTGCGGTTCTGTCGGTAGCATGACTGGTTGGGGCGGAGGGTGCTGGCCGGGACCAAAATTCCACACACAAGTGCAACGACTTGCCACGAGCGAGCGTGCGTGACGTAATTGCGTAGCTGTTTTTCCAGCACAAGTTAATACAAAAACATGGATCTCCAGTAGTGTAGGTTGTAACCACACATTTGTTACATTGTAACGACGCGTATCGACAGGCCCAAGCGCGTAAGACTTAGTTGCTTACAAACGAAAATACTGACAAAAAGATTGGGAACAACTTTGTTTATTTTTTTCTATAAATATTGTCATATTATTCATGGATATATAGATATCAAATTCCAGTAAAGTAATGAAATTCAAGTGAATATTGGTCTTCATTCACAGCTTGCCGGATCTGATGTGGAATCCATCACACACACATTCGCAGAGTACGGAGTACAAATGAAAAGGATACAAATAAAATAATGCAGGTGGCAGCCACAATAAAAAAATGACTACATATGTACTTCCACATATGGAATGTCACAATTCTTCTTATGAGGTAACAGTACAGAATATCACTTTATTTTTTTACAAAATAACATTATGTAAAGCTACTCGGTTGGTTGGCTGCATGTTTTAGTTTGACCCACAGGAACAGAAAGGTGAATGATGATGGGAGTACATTTCTTTGTAAGTGATAAGACAAGATGTCTCTAAACACATCAAAACGAACTGAGATAATAAAATAATGATAAACCCTAGATTAATCCTGATTATATTGATGGGCGAGAAGTTACAACTTGCTTTTTAATACTAAGTCCAGTTGGACATTATTGTAAATACGCATGACTTCATCAAAAGAGGGTACTAGATACACAGTAATTTCATTTCAAAAGGGGAAAACAGACATTTGTGAAATAAAAGGTGACATTCTCTACTTTTGCTCTCAAATCCAAAATGGTGGAGTTTAGTGACAAACGTAAACCTGTAACTACATTGCAGAATACATAAGGGAGTGTACATAGGCAAACGATAAATAATCAGATATAAAAGGCAATACATATCTTTTAAATATATTGGAATGTTTGTACAAGTGATTGTTCTAAAATAGTTTACATATCATAAAGACTTACCATGCTAAAAGTTGGTTTTCTCAATGTAAAATGAAAGGTAGATGACTACTTGAACACAAAGGCAACAGCAGCTTATGAACTGCATTCCTTTTGCTGATTTTGCCTTTGGCTCAAACAAATGCAGCAGAATTAAGTGTTGAATACATAGTACCTGTCAAAGTAAACAATATGGACTATAAGTTCTCCACCTTCAGTAATGTTAACATGAAGTGTTACTTCACTGTAAACGATGGGGGAAAAAAAGACGCTTTTGGTCCATGTCAGTCTACGTATTGCCCATGTGTAAACATTTCTAGAAGGTCAAAAACAGGCTTTGACATTAGTGATTTGGCTCAGTACGGAGCAGTAAAACATCATCTTGTGGATGATGAAAAGTGTCTCAAGGCACTTGCTGAGTAAATAACATCCTTAAATTTAACTTGCGGATAGAATTCTGTCACACTGGATTTAGTCATAACGAATTACATCTTCAGAGTTATGTCATCTATAAAAACACAGCAAAAAAAATACACATACAATGCAAGCTCCTACACACACACACACACACACACACACACACAATTGCACTTTGGTATTTTGAAACTACTAGCTACAGTTGTTACTCCACTGTCACAGATTTGGCTAGGTTCCTAGGGCAGTCCACCTGAGATTGAAGACAGAAAGAAAAATGAAAAATACCATTAGCATAGGACAAACAGACTGACTGCTGTTTGATGTAACAGGGAAACATTGAAATGGATGTTGGGGCTGGGTGACTTACATCGTATCCTCTGAGCACAGCCAAGTGGAAGGACATGAGCTGGAGAGGAATGACACTAATGATGCCCTGAAGGCAGTCCACTGTTTGCGGCAACTCAATTGTCTTATAAGCATTCTTCGTGATCTCAGGGTCATCCTGGCAACACAGGATAATGGGCCGACCCTAAGGACAAATAAATAACAAACAACGAGATGAATTTTTAACTATTCTGTCCATTGTGTGATTTTGCTTCATACTTACTTAATAATAGGGGTACTGTAAGACTACATGGCAGAGTCAATGCTCAGTTAGAGCCCTGCACTTTCAAAGCATGACTGTATGTTGCTTTGGATAAAAGTGCTAAATGGACAAGTCAGGGTCCGAAATTAACACCCGCCAAGCGCCAAATACAGGTAGATTTTACGTTTGGCGAGTAAATCTCAGAAGGCTATTCACCACACTGGTGGGTAAATGTTTTTACCCAAAGTTTATTTGGGTAAACTTTGATTGTAATCAGAGCGGCGGAGAGCTCTATTACAATGTGACTGCCACTTGCCTACAGTTCAACACAAACGTGCGTGTGCACAGACACAGACAGTTATTTTCTCTGACCTCTATGGAGCCAAATTGAGCTCAAATGTATTGACCGTAAGAAAAGAAAAACGTAACTGAAATATTTTTTGAAAATAAAAAAAGCAAGGTTAACAAAAAATATTTCATAATATGAAAAAACGAAATTCAATCGTATGAAAAAAATAGATTCAAATGTGGTAAAAGTGTATGCTAAAATCATGAAATGGATTTTCGCATCTGATCTTTACACTAGGAGCGCCAAATGCCTACGTGAATTGGCGTTTGAGTTTGCAATTACAATAAAACTGCCATTTTGAAAGCTACACCCTCCTCCCATGACTTTTCCTAAATAGACGTATATTACATTGTTCCTTTGTCAGAATTCTAAACTCACAAAAGGAAAACTATTTAGAGAATATTTACTGTTTTTTTTACCCTGTTCTCAGACTTAAATCGCCAATAGCCCACGGCACTTAGCATTGGTACCCAAATGGTACCCAGATGCTAATCACCCCTCACTGAATGCATGAAGTCAATGGATGAATGTGCGATACTCCCCGATAAATGATAGAGTCTTGGTTGAATTTGAATGAACTTACAAATGAAATACAAGATTTCCATGACCATTCAAAAAGTTAATTAGGCTATTATTGAAACATAATACAAACCATATAGGCAACTTATCACATTTTATGGTTTTTCAATAGGAGATACAGCTTAATGTGTAAGCTAATTCATAAAATGTAAATCTAAAATATAAATCAACAAATGCATTATGCTAAATACTTATTCATAAAACAAAATACCAATGATATTCCTTACCACTAGAGCTATGCATTCGCGTTAAAATCAACTCGATAGTCCCACTACAACGCCCGGGAGAGACCTGCAAAAACGCGCCATTCACATAGTCTATTAAGTTTGGAAGTCGTCTTTTTCTAATAGCTCCTCTCGGTTTTTCGATAACTTATTCATGTCACCTATAGACAGATGTTATATGCTAGTAATCTAGGAGACTAGAGCTTTGCATTGGCGTTGAAATCAAGCAACTGTGCTTTAGGTTTATGTACTGCTATTCATGCGGATATCCTCTGACGATAATGTCTGTTATTTTACCTTGTACATCACCAAAATGAGATCAAAATGAAAACTAAATTCGAATGGAGTTATTTTGAATATTTTAAGTGTTGTGTAATTTTCATTTTGTACATCTGTAGGACATAATAAATTAACAAATATACTATAGCCTGTGTTCTTAGAAATAATCGTTCCCTGTATTCTGTTTTTAGTCGTTTTTTTTCATATGATGAGACCTTCAATACAAACACATTCTTGTATTTTTTCAAATTCATTAGCCATTTAAAACAAACAAATTCTGTAATTCATTATTTTTTAGAGTTTTCTACTGTATATATAGCTCCGGAAAAAATTAAGAGACCACTGCACCTTTTTCTTTCCTTTCCAAAAAAGTTAAAAAGGAAAGTTTTGAGTGAGGAACAGAAGCGTTCAATTTGCAGTGGTCTCTAAATTTTAACCCTTCTGTTCCTCACTCAAAACCTTTCTTTTTGACTTTGTTGGAAAGGAAAGAAAAAGGTGCAGTAGTCTCTTAATTTTTTCCGGAGCTGTAGTTTGATAAAGACCCAGTAGATGAACTGATGCTCTGGCTGGATGGTGATGCTGCGGAGGAGAATGTGTATGCTAATAGGGACAATTCCTATGCTAATGATGAAAAACGGCATTCGGCTCTGGCTGTTAATGGTCGTTTGAAAGGCTTGGCGGTTCTAGTGTTAAAATGTCTTCGTTCAAACGCTTTTTTCATGTTTGCTTCTTCTTGCGATTATAATTTCTTTCCACCTTTGTTCGAGTCATTTTTTCTCAAAACCAAGTTTTTTTCTATTGGCGTGGAGGCGGGGCTTTATTTGGGCATTGAATTCTCGATTTTAGCCTTTCCATGCACTGCTTTCCCAATGCAACCTGTAGAGAGAGGTTTTAGAATTGTATAAACTAGGCTAAATATGTACATTTAAACAGAATAATAAACTGTTATTCCCAGGTTGCATTGACATCACTGTTGCCATGCTCACATACACAGATATTGATGACAGTTTAACGCATTGTCAAATAATGTTAAGAAAGTTGACAAGGAAGAGAGACTGGTGTAAAGGGATGACGTTATTGCAATACATAAAAATCATGTATGTAGCATCACATAGAAAAATAACGTTTTGTGAGAACTGGCGGTTTGGAGATAAAGGAGTTTCAAGAGGCTGGCTACAGTATGATGCTGAGGCTGTGGTGACAAGTTATTCTGTGTGTGGCCAGTATTTTAAAGATAAAAGCAGAAACAACTAATTTGTCATCGGAAATAAAAAGTTTGTATTCAACATAATACCTTATTATCTGAATTAAATGTACTGAAATTAATGTATATGTGACACAAAAAGGCAATTTATTAATTTGGCCGGTAACAAATACGCTTGTCTGGTGGATTTTTCGTCTACTAGTCCCCTTGGCAGGTGAGCCAAAAAGTTAATTTCGGACACTGGTACACATATCATTAGGTGTTTTGTCAAACGTGTGTGTAGTGGGGGAGGGGCCGACCTGGCGTGCAGTGACCTGCTGCAGAGCATTGTGACACTTGGTGTAGCAGGCGTCTCTCATGATGATCATGATGACCGGCATGTGTTTGTCGATCAGAGCCAGGGGGCCGTGCTTCAACTCCCCGGCCAGGATGCCCTCTGAGTGCATGTACGTGATCTCCTTGATTTTCTGAAAAAACAAAAAAAAAACAAAGTAAGGATTGATCAAAAAGCCAATTGGATGAAGAGGCCGGGAGCGGTCCAAAATGCGAAAGCCGCCAGTCTACACTGCGCGAAGCTGTAGTGCTCACCAGTGCCCCCTCCAAACAGGTGGCGTAATTGTAGCCGCGGCCCATAACCAGGAGTGACCTCTGCTGGTAAAGCTCGTCAGCAATGCTTCGGATCTTGTCGTCCAGCGTCAGAACCTCCTTGATCAAGCCTGAGAGGAAAAGAATAGCCATTCAGTGTTAGATAACAATCATGTGGGATTAAGGGAATGCCTTGGTTTGTCAGATAATGAGTTGAACGCGGCTTTGTAGAAAGTGGAGGTTATTCAGACATTTTTTCCACTGAGTGGTCTTCTGCCCATTGGCGTCAGATCTTTTCGCATCAGATCTTTTCCAGTGCTAATCTGACCGACCAATCAGTGAACTGGGCTGCTTCTGTAAAACCAGCAGTAGAGAGTGAGACTGACCTGGCAGCATCCTTAGGCCGTTAATGATCTCCAGTCGCCTCTTCTGCAGGGAGATCCGGTCTTCGCTCATCATTAGACCGAACATGGTAAGGGCCACGAACTGGCTGGTGTATGCCTGGAAAACAATTTTCAGGCAGACAGCGACGACTCAGAATCGAACACTATGAGGAACTGAGTGTACCATTCCCATCCGAACCTTGTCATCAAATCAGGATATCAACACAGCGACAAAGGACATCAGGGCACCAATGCTAACATGAACTGAGACTATCCTGTGAAGACAGAGCAGGTAAATGTGATCTGTTCGGTCAAGGGTGGTGGTGTACCTTGGTGCTGGCCACGCCAATCTCAGGGCCTGCATTGATGTGAACGCCGCAGTCCGTCTCGCGGGAGATGGAACTGCCCACTGTGTTTGTAACCCCTACAGTCAGAGCCCCACGGCCCTGACAGTAGCGCAGTGCCATTAGGGTGTCCGCCGTCTCCCCTGGAAGGTACAGGGGCAGGTAGGAATGTCAAGAAGCGTAAGGCTCCAAGCCCAAACACTACTTTTGCCTACCATTCCATTTAGGATACACTGTCCAGTGTAACCCGGGTAAATGTAATAATCTTATACGGTGTTACATTTAAGCAATCAGTTGCAGCACTATGTCGTCAAATTATGTGCAGTTTTACATACCAGACTGGCTGATAAGAAAGCAGACATCGTCTCTGAAGACAGGAGTGATGCGGTCCAGGAAGTCTGAGGCCAGCTCCACCATAACTGGAAGTTCGGTCAGCTCCTCCAGAATCTGTCTGGTCTAAAAACATCAGAGATTGGGTTTGATTCATTCCCCATGGGTATCATCCATCACTCCATCACTCAATATTCACCTGACAGAAACCAACTGTTTAGCCTGGGGTGGGGACTTTTTCGCGAGTCACTTGTCTTGTTTAATTAGTTTGTTGTAAATTATTAAATGTCTAAAAAGTCTACAGCCAAACGTCAATAATTTGCTCCCCCGACCCCTGTTCAATACTCACTGCCACTCCAGCATGGAAACTGGTCCCACAGCCAATCAGAATGAGGCGTCTGCAGCGCCTGATCTCCTTCAGATGGTCTTTCAGTCCCCCCAGGACCACTATGAAAAAAAAATAAACAACATCAGACACACACACACAAAACCAAGCCTTACAGATCTTCAGCTACTGCATTTCTCTATTGAACCAGGAAGTCAGTTAGATCAGTGAGGAAAAGTTCAATTCAAAACCTCAGTTAGCTGTTAAAGCTAACAGAGGGTGTTGCTGGAGTGCAATAAGACTTAAGGCCGTTTATTGAATTAAGATTAATTGTCCTATAACCAACTGTTTCAAGGGTACCGCTCAACAGAAAATTTGTAAACACCACCTCAAAATCTCCAGTACATTTTCACCAAGGCTTGTTCAATAAAAAATGTTTCATGATTGATGTCACCTAGTACAGCAGTTCTCAGCAGGGGTCTACTCCCCCAAAGGGCCCTCAGAGAGCTGCCAAGGGGGTTTGAGATAACAAGGGAAGATAATGTCATAAAAATACTATCTGACATACAGTTGTGCTCATAAGTTTGCATACCCTGGCAGAAATTGTGAAATGATGGCATTGATTTTGAAAATATGACTGATGATGCAAAAAAACTTTTATTTAAGGATAGTGATCATAGGATGCCATTCATTATCACACAGTTGTTTGGCTCCTTTTTATATCATAATGATAACAGAAATCACCCAAATGGCCCTGATCAAAAGTTTACATACCCTTGAATGTCTGGCCTTGTTACAGACACACAAGGTGACAGACAGATGAAAATGGCAAATAAAGGTTAATTTCCCACACCTGTGGCTTTTAAAATTGCAATTAGTGTCTGTGTATAGTCAATGAGTTTGTTACCTCTCACGTGAATGCCCTGAGCAGGCTAGATACTGAGCCATGGCGAGCAGAAAAGAACTGTCAAAAGACCTGCGTAACAAGGTAATGGAACTTTATAAAGATGGAAAAGGATATAAAAAGATATCAAAAGCCTTGCAAATGCCAGTCAGTACTGTTCAATCACTTATTAAGAAGTGGAAAATTTGGGGATCTCTTGATATCAAGCCAAGGTCAGGTAGACCAAGAAAGATTTCAGCCAAAACTGCCAGAAGAATTGTTTGGAATACAAAGAAAAACCCACAGGTAACCTCAGGAGAAATACAGGCTGCTCTGGAAAAAGACGGTGTGGTTGATTCAAGGAGCACAATACGACAATACATGAACAAAAATGAGCTGCATGGTCGAGTTGCCAGAAAGAAGCCTTTACTGCGCCAATGCCACAAAAAAAGCCCGGTTACAATATGCCCGACTACACCTTGACACACACCTCACAGCTTCTTGCACACTGTAATTTGGAGTGACGAGACCAAAATAGAGCTTTATGGTCACAACCATAAGCGCTATGTTTGGCGAGGGGTCAACAAGGCCAGTAGTGAACAGAATACCATCCCCACTGTGAAGCATGGTGGTGGCTCACTGATGTTTTAGGGGGGTGTGAGCTCTAAAGGCACGGGGAATCTTCTGAAAATTGATGGCAAGATGAATGCAGCATGTTATCAGAAAATACTGGCAGACAATGTGCATTCTTCTGCATGAAAGCTGCGCATGGGACGCTCTTGGACTTTCCAGCACAACAATGACCCTAAGCACAAGGCCAAGTTGACCCTCAAGTGGTTACAGCAGAAAAAGGTGAAGGTTCTGGAGTGGCCATCACAGTCTCCTGACCTTAATATCATCGAGCCACTCTGGGGAGATCTCAAATGTGCGGTTCATGCAAGACGACCAATGACTTTGCATGACCTGGAGGCATTTTGCCAAGACAAATGGGCAGCTATACCACCTGCAAGAATTCAGGGCCTCATAGACAACTATTACAAAATACTTTACACTGTCATTAATGCTAAAGGGGGCAATACACAGTATTAAGAACTAAGGGTATGCAGACTTTTGAACGGGGTCAGTTCATTTTTTTCTTTGTTGCCATGTTTTGTTTTATGATTGTTCCATTCTGTTATGACCTATAGTTGAATGTGAATCCCATAAGATTTAAAAGACATGTGTTTTGCCTAGTCACTCATGTTTTCTTTACAAACGGTACATACAGCTCCGGAAAAAATAAAGAGACCACTGCTCCTTTTTCTTTCCTTTCCAAAAAAGTCGAAAAGGTTTTGAGTGAGGAACAGAAGGGGTAAAATTAAGAGACCACTGCAATTGAACGCTTCTGTTCCTCACTCAAAACTTTCCTTTTCAACTTTTTTGGAAAGGACAGAAAAAGGTGCAGTGGTCTCTTAATTTTTTCCGGAGCTGTATATTACCAATTCTCCAAGGGTATGCAAACTTTTGAGCACAACTGCACCTATTTCAGAAAAAACAAATACATAGTAAAATACACTGCCTTGTAAATGTATTACAGTCTCTGAACTATTCTTTCATGTTACTGAATTACAAATTGTACACCAACATTTAGTCAGATTAAATATACACCGATCTGCCATTACATTCTGACCACTGACAGGTAAAGTGAATTACTCTGATAATCTCTTTATCATGGCACCTGTCAGTGGGTGGGATAAATTAGGCAGCAAGTGAACATTTTGTCCTCAAAGTTGATATGTTAGAAAAATGGCCAAGCACAAGGATCTGAGCAATAAGGGCCAAATTGTGATGCTAGACAAGGAAGGAAAAGCGGTGAACCGGCAACAGAGTCATGGGCGGCCAAGGCTCATTGATGCACGTGGGGAGCGAAGGCTGGCCCGTGTGGTCTGATCCAACAGACGAGCTACTTGAGCTCAAATTGCTGAAAAAGTGAATGCTGGTACTGATAGAAAGGTGTCAGGACACAGCGCATCGCAGTTTGTTGCGTATGGGGCTGCGTAGCTGCCGACTAGTCAGGGTGCTCATGCTGACCCCTGTACCACTGGTGAAAGCACCTACAATGGGCACGTGAGCATCAGAACTGGACCATGGAGCAATGGAAGAAGGTGGCCTGGTCTGATGAATCACTTTTCCTTTTACATCACGTGGCTGGCCTTGTGCGTGTGCGTCGCTTACCTGGGGAACACATGGCACCAGGATGCACTATGGGAAGGAGACAAGCCGGCGGAGGCAGTGCTTTGGGCAATGTTCTGCTGGGAAACCTTGGGTCCTGCCATTCATGTGGATGTTACTTTGACACGTACCACCTACCTAAGAATGCGCACCCTTTTTTCATGGCAATGGTATTCCCTGATGGCACTGGCCTCTGTCAGCAGGATAATGCGCCTTGCCACAAAGCAAAAATGGTTCAGGAATGGTTTGAGGAACACAACGAGTTCAAGGTGTTGACTTGGCCTCCAAATTCCCCAGATACCAATCCAATCGAGCATTTGCGGGAGGTGCTGGACAAACAAGTCCAATCCATGGAGCCCCCACCTCGCAACTTACAGGATTTAAAGGAGCTGCTGCTAACGTCTTGCTGCCAGATACCACAGCAGACCTTCAGAGGTCTAGTGGAGTCCATGCCTCGAAGGGTCAGGGCTGTTTTGGCGGCAAAAGGGGGACCTACACATTATTAGGCGGGTGGTCATGATGTTATGTCTGATAGGTGTATTATGGAGAATTACACCGCAAGCTAAAGTTTTTAAAGGGACTACAGCAGGACCTCTTGCAGTATTTCCCTCTTTTTTGTTCTATCCATTCTTCCTTCAATTTCTCCACTGATGAGAAGCATCCCCACAGCATGGCACCACCATACTTCACTGTAGGGATGGTTTGTCTTGAGGCATGTGCACAGGTAAGGCTCAACCTGTGCAGAGCACATGCCCCTTTGCTATCTAGTGCCCTTTGCAGGTGACATGTGCCCGTCCATCTTGTTGATGTGTGTTGCGCACACTGACGGGCATGCGTCGTCCGTCTTTTTTACGCGCATAACTCACTCCGATGGGCATGCGTCGTCTGTTTTTTTTCGCGCTTCACTCACTCCAACATATTGTCCGTCTGTGTGAGCCGACAACTCTGCCCACTTTTTCCGATTCAGCACATGCCCCTCGGAAGGTTTGTGCACGGTGCTGCTTCTCACACAAATCTACTTTGCGCTGAGTTTTAAGGGACTGCCTTTTCTTGGCAGTGCTTAGGTGGTGGTGTGCTGCTTCCAATTCCTCACTACTGATCCAGCTTAACTTCCTTTGATAAACCAAATACTTGAATATTATTTTGTACCCTTTCCTCAGGGATTTTCCTACATATAAAACTCAAAGGCAACTGTATTCCCAAAATCTGGCAAATCTTGCAAAACACGATTTTACCTTGCAGAAATTATAGGCTGGATGCACTTAAATCCCATCAACTGTCTACTAACTAGCAGACTGGTCTCAGGGGGCATAAGTAAACTATTTTACGTAAATCTTTGACAGCCAAACTCATAAGATATTATTGTCAAGTAGCGTATGAGGAAAAAAGAACCGTTAGATGCAGTGGTGAACACAGTAAGATATAAATACAGGGGATGGTGGATGGCCGGAAACGTCCCCAACCTTCAATCCAATGGTCGTAAATTCAACATTTTCTAATCATAACTCAAACCTTAACCCCAGTACTGTGGTACCTAACGTAAACCAAACCTTAACCTACCCTTTTTCATTTTATAACCTGGACACAAAACTTAACCCTGACCTGAACCCCAGTGCTGTGATACCTAACGTTAACATTCGTAACATATCAAATGTGTGTAAATTTGTAATATGATACTTTTTAGTAGCATTCATAAAATATGATACATTTTAGTAGTGTTTGTAACATATGATACGTTTTAGTAGCTTTCGTAACATATTCTATAGTTTTGGTAGCACATTTTAATGTAACCTAATGTAACGTAACATATCATAATAATCGGTTGTGACAGATTTACGTAAAATATGTTACGAATTCCCCTGAGACCACGTTGCAACTAGTCATCAAGAGCCAGAGGAAAACCAAAAAAACAAGGGTAAAAACCTACATATGTTAAAAAAAGATAAAATATGCAACATGTTAATATGTAAAGAATAAATATATTGCTTGGATATTTTGGTTTCTATTAGTGAGGACACTGTAGCATGCATTAGCTGCTCATGTGGACATGGACCACAGGGCAGATTTAACACTATAATAAAGTGTTTCTCAACCCTGCTCCTGGGCGCCCCCCTGCCCTGCATGTTTTAGATCTCTCCCTGCTCTGTCACACCTGATTCAAATGATCAGCTCATTATCAAGCCCTTCATGAGCTACATCAGGTATGTGAGGGCAGGGAGAAATCTAAAACATGCAGGGCAGGGGGGTGTCCAGGAGCAGGGTTGAGAAACACTGCTATAATAGTTGTTTTTTCAAGTGTGTAGCTAATTGCAATACAATGAGGGTATTATGAAATCTCTTTGCTAGCTTTCTTTACACTATCTTGGCCTGTGTTCCAGCCCATCAGGCATCTGCATTTAGTCTGACATCACATGTTGGTTTGAAAGTGATCTTGGCTGAAGTCCTGGTGAAAGCAGCAACTATGCCAAATGGCTTGCTAACTAACTGGTGTTATGGAAATTTACTAGTGTTGTACTTCTGATTTGTCTGCATAGCAACAATGAAGTTTCAATAGGTTCTTGCTTCGCTGATGGAAAAATTCTGATTGAGTTACGTTTGAGCCAGATACTTGTCTATTTTGCGTCTGACTAAAAAACAACGTTGTCCTGCTATGTTACTGCTAGCTAACCAGTTATGGGCTTCATTACATTAGTAGAGAAGGTAGGTACACAATGTGTTTAAGCAAGATTAATTTCTCCTTGTCAAATGTAGCTTGTTAGTTAGCTGGCTGGCAATTGCTAGCCAGCCATATTGTGAGCTCTCTCGGTCATTTCACTGTTTATTTCTTTGCCTAGATAATACCAAGAATTACTTCTGGTTCAGCTCTCTGTAGCACAACTACTTCAACTGAAGTTAGGACTGCACACATGAAATGTCCTGACAACCTAGCATCAACAGTGGGTGTAGTCGTCAAGTAAATCCAGCAATGAAATACATGAGTAGGCAATGTGCAAGAATCTATCTTAAATAAATAAACATGCAAGCTACATTTGCACCATCACAGGGCCTAGCTGTTTTTGTTTCGTTTACATGCCTTACTGATTGTTATGTATAGAGCACATGTGTGGTTAAGTTGTTTATAATACAACCTACAGATAATTTAAGCAATAAGGCATGAGGGTTTATAGCATACGGAACATATACCACAGTCAAGGGATGTTCTTATGCACTCTGCAAGGTTCAGGCATAAAACTGTTACACAGCTCTTTGACTTTCTTTCTCCTTATTACCTGTTAATACCGTGTAAGTTTAATATGATAATGCTATCTTTCCTATACTATTGTATATATTTGATACAACCTCTTTATACACTGTTTATACCTCTGTAAATAACCCATCCACTGTAATATTATCTGCAGTGCCCTGTAAATATAGTAGTGAAGTAATTATTTTGCCTCTGTCGATTTTGTTTGTACCCGTTATCCCTTCAGGTGAAATTAAACACCTTTAAGTAAACAAGTGATTGTCAAGTGTTCATTCACCCTTGTTCACTTAACATATTAAACAGCTTGAACTAATAGCAGAAAAGTGTTGATTTGCTGTGGTTTCTAATAAAACATTTGAGTTTTGTTTCAGTAAAGTTTTAGAGTTTTAAATACATATTTTATGCTCTTTCTACCTAAGATGAACATTTTGATTACATGTGGTTAATAAAACCACACTACTGGCTGTATAATGGTTCAAATTAGCTACAACTTTTAT
Organism: Esox masquinongy; assembly: GCA_016801175.1. Taxonomy (NCBI): domain Eukaryota; kingdom Metazoa; phylum Chordata; class Actinopteri; order Esociformes; family Esocidae; genus Esox; species Esox masquinongy. Next base: position 18,113 of record JACXGI010000262.1, read on the forward strand.
TACCATACTAAATAAGTTTAGACAAGAAGTCTAAGGTAAGATAGTCATTATTTTCTTGGTTACTTCTGAAGATATTCTGGGAGCATACTGCCTTTTGCTTTCTATGTCTGCTGAAGTAACATTTGGAGAAAAAAGACAAATGATAACAATATGACTATTTTAGGATAACAAATGTGAATACTGAGATACAGTACTAACTATTACTTGAGCACTGTATACCTTGGGCTTGGTTATTGTATGACTATTGTGGCTTGAGCCTTTCTAGTGGCCAACCTGTATTGGTGTCAAAACAGATCCTTCCTCTCATGGTGTTGAAGACTGACTCTGGTTGCTCAAAGATCTCCTTCTGCATGAAGGCCTTAAAGTTACCTGCGAGTGAACAGACATAAATCAATACAAACCCGAAGAGTTAAATACCCATGGCTGATGAAAAACACTGAGTAGAATACGGCATCAGGCCAAAACAGCTTAACAAAACCAACACTCCTCTTAGCCTGGTCTTTTCTGGCTGGTTATCAGGGTGCCACTTCCATTTTCTGATGACCCCTGACCTTTCATGATTTGCTGTAGCTCCATCTGTAGGGTCTGGATGGCTCGGACGGGGTCCTCTCCGGCACACCGGCTCATTCGGTGCAGAGACAGCTTGCCCTCGGCCACCGCTGCTATATCATCATCCTGCAGGTAGATTACTTTGTTGGTGTGTTCGATGATGGCACTGAGGGCAGAAATAGGATTTATTTTGATCATTTTACACAGTCATTTGTAAAGAACAGTAATCCGCAGCAAATAAATAAATAGAAACACATGTTATTTTTGAATCGTGTTATGAACACTGGTCATGGTTGGCAGTCAGGCGAGGCTGGAAGAGACGCGGGAGTCGAGAGAGGAGGAAAACAGCCAGGATATGAGGGGTTTTAATAAAAGGCCCTCCAGTGCCCTGCAGTCGTATGATGTGTCTGTTCACTGTGCTTCTCCCTCTTACAGTATATAATGACAGATTACCTCCAGTAGATGGGAAACTAGGACACGCTCACTGTTTCACTCTCTGAGCCATAATATTTACATCTGGGGGTGTGTTTTCCCTTTTACAGGAGAATTGTCTTACCTTGCATCAGAGGCAAAGTAGAACTCCACTGCCTTCCGGTCACTGACAGAGTGCAGGGCTACGGTACTGTCCACCCTGTTCCTGAAGTTCCTCTGCTGAACACCCTCCAAAAAGTGAGCTGGAAAGTAGATGCCAGGAAGCATGTCAAATTGCATTTCCTTGACTACTTATGTCCTTTCTCCTTGCCTTCTTCTCAAAACCCTTTTGAGAAGATGGTCGAGGGATCAACTGAGATACTGCCTGGGACAAGCAAGCATGGAAAAGACAACTTATATAAGAACACATTACTGAACCATATGAAATGTCACTGATACATTTCTCAAATTCAGACATTACATAGGGTAGGCCTCCCCAGTATATGAAAAATTCCTAACATTTAGTCCTTTTTTTCCCCCTTAGCTTTTCATAAGATACGAGTATTTTAGTTACCTGCCAACAACCACAACTGACCTTGAAGGCACCCTACCACACGGAGTCGCTAGTGAGACAAGACACTGTTGGTATGCCACGACCAGGATACAAACCCCTGGCCACAATAGCTCTGACCACTCGGAGGCCCCACAATTCTTTAAACAGTACTAAAAGTCTCCGGTTTCTGGAGCCAAAAGTTGTCTGCCGACAACTGTTCTAGCTTAGAGAAGAACCCATAGAGATGAGGTTTAATTTGAAGGCACAGGGAGACTTACCAGTACTGTTGTATTGAATGGGGATCTGTTCCGTAGACAGCTCATACTTGCTCCTCACTCCAATCAGCAGAGGACTTCCTCTCCTAAAACAGTTAGACAGAGGGGAAGATTTTAATTCCATTCTCCTCACATTCTCTTTCGCCTCTCAAAACCCGTTGGAGGATAAGGCCCAAGGGGTTTTGAGGGGTTCTCTGGCTTTCAAAACCCAATAAGTTTTGAAAAGTACAGTGGCAAGCAAATGAGATTGTCCCTGAGAGTGAGTCAATGTGAAAGAGAGGGAAAAAAAAACAGGTGAAACTAAATGTTTAGGCTCGAATCAAACCACTGTCTTAGACAAGTTCTCTCAGAGCAGAGAAGGGCAGCCACAAATAAACTCCCTAGTTTCTCCCACACAGAGTAGACCACATACCTTTACCTGGGCCAAGAGCTTCACACACACATGCACATAACACCACAGAAATCATTCAGCCTGGTCACACACAATCACTTGCTTTGTGCCCGATAATAACCCGAAATGTGTTATGGTTAGAAACCGGTCATTATTACTTAGGTTTTTAAATACAGAGAACAAAAGTTAAAGGTTTTTCCCCTTTCCTGCCAGTAGAAAAAAAGATCAAATGACAATATTATGAAGGAGGGCATTGTTGAACGCAGGGGGTGAGGGACTACAAACACAGGATGCTTGCAGTAGGACGTAATTGTAACCATTCTTTCCCCCGGGAAGTAGCTATGCTGACAGGACTCGGTGAACCATAGACCTCGCGGGTTTGTGAAGCACCACACATGGGAGCCATTATGGAGCGGTCAGTTTTCAGAATGCCCTGATCCTGAACCAAACGCCAAACGGTTATGCTCATTGTGTATCGTCTGTTGCTTATACTGTTACATATCATTGTGCTGTCTACCAGGCTATATTATACGGATGAAGATTACCAAAACTAAAAAAGGTTTCTTAAATATTTGTTGTGCTTTCACAATACCAGGCGGATAGCTTTTTACCTAACAATACAACAATTTGCCATTCCAGGAGACTATTCAAAGTGACTTAAAAGTAATGCATACATTTCATGTATGGATGGCCCCAGGAATCAAACAGGCAATCACTGCATTGCAAGCGACATATTCTACGAACTGAGTCATACAGAACCAATTTAATCAGAATGTTGTATAACACTGGATATCTGGTAAACTAACATTTTATAAAACCCGAACGGACTTCAAAACTCAGGCATTTTCACTTGAAATTCTGGAAAGAAATGGTGTGCTTAGTGAGAATTCCACAGAACATTAATGTGACCCTTGAGATCAGGGACAGGGTTAGAGGTCAAGCTGAGGCTTGGGGTAAATCCTTAATGTGAGGCAAAGTGTGTTATTATAGGCAGAGTGTGAGATAGGGGTGAGAGAGGGATGGTACTGACCTGGTAGCTACAGCTTCCCCTGGAAAGTGCACACTTTTAAAAACCAGAGCAAAAGCCCCTTCCTAGGATAGAAAAGAAAATAATTTCAGAGTAACAAGTTAGTGATTTTTAAAATTACACGCTCCATATAGAAGAAAAACATATTTCAAAGATATGGTTTGGCTGTAAATAAAAAAAGGCCAAATAATGTATTTCTTATGCATTTAGAAAACTATTTCATTGTGACATACATCAAATGTTGTCTCATCATTCCCTAACAGCAAAACTACACCAGGGCTGCCACTGTCTCTGAAAAGTGTCACGTCTGTAAACGTTGTTCGCTTGAAGCAGCGTCATTTTACATTTCCAGTCTATTTCTCTTGTCAGCAGGAGCGTTGTTGAGCCAAGACAGATGTACCAAAATAACTGCAAAATCCTATATAAATTCAGAAACCATCTTAATAATCTTTAAACCTCTTTTTTTTACTGAACCTACATATAGAATTTATTATTGTATATGTAGTTTCCAATATAACATTCACTGACAGTAATTAAGTTCACTGACAGTAATTATTCTCTATCCTGTGCTTTATCTCCTAACGTTTACAGCGTAGCACAGCGGTGACAGTGTGGTGACAGTATGCTCTCGTGTTGGCCCCGGTGTCGTTTCGCCAAGAGTTTCATGCATTTTCATATTGTTATTAATCTACACATCAAAACAATTCCTCTATTATTGGCAAATAAAATTACATTACAAATACAAAACTGAAAATCTTAAAATTGCATTCAGGGGCTTCTGGATATAAAGCAATTGTGTAATTAAAGCTGTGAGTCGGTTTGGATTTATCTACCAACTTTTCACACCTACATTTAGAAATATTTAAATATTATTCTTTACTAAACTGTTCAAGTAAAAAACAAGTTCCTGTTGCTATATCAATAATACTACCCAGATTGCTGCTATATCAGTAACACTACCCAGATTGCTGCTAGTTTACAGTGCTCTTTTAAACTGCTGCTAGTGTACAGTGTTATGTATACTGTTGCTTTATTTTATTATTATTTTTCTGTCTAGCTATATTTTTGCTTATATACTCTTCTTCTTAACTCTCATTACATAGTTGTCAGGTGCCATGTCATAAGAATTTCACTGTGCAGGATGACGCTGTGTTGTTTGGTGCATTTGTCAAAAAAAACTTGAAACTTGAACTTTTAGGAGTGTCAATGGACAGCGATCCTCAAGTCAGCCTGAGGCTGGCCGGGCCACTCAAGGATATCTACCTTTTGTTGTTGCTGACAATGAGAAACATCCCCAGTAACATGATGCTGCCAATAACATGCTTCCCAGTAGGAATGGGTGAGTTTAGGCCAAAAAGCTTAATTTTCACTTTGTCAGACCACACAGGGCTACAGAATCTCCTGAGTGTTTTTTTTGCATGCTACAAAATGGATTCAAAATGGGCTTTCTTGATTAATGGCTTCCTTCTTGCCACCTTACCATACAGGCCAGATTTGTGGTGTGCTTAGCATATGGTTGTCACATGACCACAGTCTTAGCAATAAATGTCTTTAACTGTCAAAGTTGTCATTGGACTCTGGCTAGCCTTCTGATCAGTCTCCTACTTGCTTGGTCATGCAGTTCAAAGGGACGCCCTGATTTACGAAGGGTCTTGGTGGTGTCATCCACTCCCCACATTTTAATAATCTTCTCTATGTTCCAAATGATATCCAAGGCCATACAAATCTTTTCATACCCATCATCTGATTTGTTTTTCCAAAAATTCATCCCTCAGGAATATGGAGAATCCTCGGTTTGGAAATAAATAGTATATACACATTTCACAAGTATTTAGACTATGTGAAAGAGAAATAATCTACTTTAGAGGAGGCCTATATTGGTAAAATGCAAACAAATGTGATCATTAATAACACAGAAAGGCATGATAACACTGATATAACTACTCATAAATAAGTGTTTCAACGTCATAATAGCTGGCACTCAATTCTAAAACCAGACCCTAGACATTTGAACAGACATCCGTTAAAGCGATAAAAGACAAAAATGATTGGAAATGATGTAAAGTGAGCTTGTAGTGAGCCCTCCTCCTCCCCTATAAATCCTTGTATCCCCTGTCTAAACCCAGAGGCCCAGTAAGGTGGGAGATATTGCTAGAGCAGGAGGAAATAAGAACTCTCTGTACAAGCTCTGCTCTCTAGCTCACAGACCCTTGTTGCTTGGCAAACAGAGAGAAAAAATAAACAAACAGTTTACGCAAATACACTAGTTGGCACACATTCACCCCCCTCAACTTTCCCCTTTTATTAAAGATACAGGGGGAGTTGTGTGTTTTAAGCAGTTGGGAGGGGTGATACACAGGATGTTAAGTTTCTTTCCAGCGATGCTTTTTAAACCAGTCGCTACTCCATCCCAGATCACTGAACTCAGCAGGACTTTAACAACACAAAACTCTATTCTCTTTAGTTTGTAGAATACACAGGTTTAGGCTACCACAATGGGTTGCTTTTGATTATGCAATGTCTTGTTAAGGGAAACATTAAAACAAGCACCCCCACCACTGCCAAATTGGTTGGGGGATGTTACCACACACAACCTCAGCTGAAACCTTCTTGAAAAAATCTGTTTCTTACAACTGAATGAAATACACTACTCATTTACCTCAAAGCCAAAAGAGTCCATTTAATTAAAGACAGGCCTGTTAAACATGCATAGTCACGTACAGAGGATTTCCCAGGAGACCCCACACCCCCTTCATGACGCTTACCAGCTGCTGGATGACGAGCTCAACAAGGGTGGAGAAGGACACATAATCGTTCTCGCGGTTGTCATAGACATACTTAATCAGCTTGGGGATGACCTCGGTGTCTGTCTCCGACTCAAATTCGTATCCCTTGGAGATCTGACGGTAGTTTCACAAAATACTGCTGTTAGTAACAGACAGACACAGCATTGGCAAAACACTTGTTTCCCCTGAAATAACAAAGACATAGCCTCATTGTTAGTTTCAGTGACTAGCTGTGCCTAGTTAAACTAGCTAAACTCAATTTCACTGGATAACTCACAACATATGTCATTGCATCCATTATGAGATCATTGACCTAAAAGGGAGGCCTGTTCTATGGATTACATTTCTATGTCAACCAAGCAACAGAAAGAATACTGGTTTCCGGTCACTGGATAACCTTTTCGTAACCTAACCTAATACAGGACAATGGCTAAAGGGTGTGTCTGCGCTGTGTTTACACTGATTTATCTACACCTGTTCTGGTTTATGATGTCTGTACAGAGAACCATTTCACAAAAGGATTATAGTAATTAAGTCTTCAGAGTGCGTAAATATACAACCTACACACACATCGGAATGCCACAACACACAACTTACCAGGTACTTCCTTAGCTCCTTGTAGTTGGTGATAATGCCATTGTGAATCACAACAAATTCTACCATAAAAACAGAAAGACCATGTAAGATTTTAACCCAGAATTTGCACTTCTCCTGGACCAAAAAGTGACAGCGTAAAATTATCTTGGGTCACACAGTGGCTAACGACTGTGAGAGAAAGTGGATTATTCTTTCAGACACTCTTGTGCTTTTTCATAGGATAACATCCATATCGCTTGATCATTTCTTTGGTGAAGTTAAACATTTCTGAATAGGAATCAGCAGAAAGTCCAGGAGACCAGGCAAAGCACCAGAATGGGGCCAAACCATCTCATTATCTATCAAAGTTGACCCCCGACTTCTTCCCCGCATCCTCTTTGAAGTATTGGTCTGCTGTCTGGCGTTCCTCTTCCCTGAGGGCCCATTAAATGAAGGTAATAACAGGATGGTTTACAACCTGCGAATGGTCAACTAGGTGAGTGCTCTTTTAGTGGGCTAAAAAGCTTAATTCTGTTGCAGCAATTCAGATTTTCAAATATTACAAAAATGTGTTGACAGGAGGTGTTTTTTTCTGTTTCAGTAAATGTACAGCTTTTGGTTAAAACTGTAAGCCCTTTTCTTGTCCTGATGGGTAAGTCATCAGAAAAAAAAGTGTTGATTAGATTGTTTTAGGTGGAAATATTGCTGTGGTTGGTCAAACATGCAAGCCCTCGCATATGCAGGAATTGTTCATTTCGCAAAGAATACATTCTGGAGGGAACGATTAAGTGAATGGATGCGTTGCATTTCCAAACGCCTTTATAATGTATGAACATCGCTACAGCAATTCTCCCCACCTGGTTCCAGTCCTTCTGAGTATGTTCTTACCGTTGTTCTTGTCAGAGCGATGCGGATGGCAGTTGACGGCGCTGGGTTCTCCATGTGTCGCCCAGCGAGTGTGAGCAATCCCAAAGTGTGTGTCCAGCTCAGTTTCCAGGTCAGTGGAGTCGTTCTCTAAGAACACACAATCAAAAGATCAGGATACAAATCCATATCTGTAAATATCAGGATACAACATGTGTAAAAAGTACTGCTAGGTTTTTTGTCAGCAATGGGCAATGGTTTTGGCTTGAGGGCCATACCGGGATTTAAGTCAGCAGATTTTCTTTATCAAAAGCAAAAACGTTAAGCACATAACAGTTGTTCAGACTTTTTTTATACCTCCCATATTAAGGAGGGCAATACTATGACAGCAGAGAGTTGACCTAAGCAGAGTGCTATGGAGTGGAGAGGGAGAGTTCCGCTTACTGTAGAGCTCTTCATCCAGAGCCTTGACCTTCCCTCTCTTCTTAATCAAGCAAATGTAGCTGGTGTCAGCACTGTCACTTTTCTTTGGCCCATCTACTCCAATGCCTGAAGGCCAAATGCAGGGAAAAAAATATTAGATTGGATAAATACTAAAGTACTGTGTTCCAGTAACACCTTCAAGAGACCATTTGGAGACAAGTGATCATACTTCACCTCAAGGAGACTGTCTCCTAAACATGTTTTTACCTGCAGAGTCATATCCTCTGTACTCCAGCCTCTGCAGACCCTTTACCAGCGTTTCAAAGATCTCCTTTCTTGTCCGTGGCACTCTGTAGTTTAGGTAAGCAAAAATTCCTGCAAGAAACAAGAATGGAGAACATATTGGAAGGGATCATAGACCGATCTTCTTACAGAATTGTTCCAGATCCCCGACATTCTTCAAACTCCACTGAGGGACTATAATGGGATTATAGACCAGACACTGACATGGCCTTTGCAAAATGTTGATTGAGGTCAATATAGTATTTGTGTTGATTCTGATGTGTGCATGAATCATTGCTTCGCTGAACTATACACTTACAGCCTTCTGGCAAAGTTGCCACATTTTTGGCTACAATGTCCTGGAAAGTTCTTAACCTTAACAAGGGCTCCAGGACCAGTCGAAGCTAAACAGCCCCATTATAACAAAGATCCACAAACACATTTTACAACAGGTATGAGTAAATTTTCTGCATACACAGACTTCTGGTGTGCATGGCCAAAACAAAGTGTCAGTGCTGTTTAGGAAACTCCAAGCACTAACATTTGTTGATTGCTCTGGCAACTATTCCAAATAGGCTGTTGGCATGGAAGTGATGTCTAATTGTAGACTTGAAGCTCCAAAATGCAACCACTCCAAACTGTACCACTCCAAACTGTACCACTTGGGTTAATTTCTGCCTCCTGAATAATTTGCCTCTACCAGGCAGGTTTACCACTGTTCCAATCGCTTTGGAACTTTTTCATTATTGCCTGATTGTGTTGAGCATTGTTTTGTATCCAGTGCATTATTTACAAAGGTCAAAAACCATGTCTATTGGCTTTTTCCCATAGCGATAGATTACAAATTGATTTTAGATGCATGTTTTTTCATTATTATATGCCAGTTTAACAGGAAGCAATAAAAGGTTATAATACAGCTCTATAACACAGATGCACATTAAAAAAATTTAATGTTAATACAGATGTAATTTTGTCTGATAATATGTATAAAATAATCCTTAAGGGGTTGCAAATAATATTTTAGAAAAAAAAATATCTCACAAATAAAAATATTTTCATTCTCAGCAATTGGATTTGCATGAACTACACTTTAAACATTGTTTACTATTCATCTTAATTAAGTGTGCCAAGGTGACTGTATGTTTTTGACTTTAAACCCTTCCACATGGGTTTGCTTGGTACACTGGACGCGTTGGTATGAAGAGTCAGAGGGTGTTTATAATGCCTGGAGCGGTGTGACAGCAGCTGTGCTTTATCGCCATAAATGAGCCCGGAGACAGTGGTCTTTTCTAACTAAGTATCTTAACTCGTTCTCGTTTGATCTTGAGATGAGGAATGACATATACTAATGGGATTTGCTAGCAATAACCCTGAGTCACTAAAAGCCAATAATTTCTGAAACAGCTTACATGTGCTTGTTTGTCCTGCTTGTGGTCCATCAGGAAGGGTCCTACAATGCACACATTTAATTTGAAAATTACAACCACAACTTCTTTTTTGTTTTGGTGCTCAATTAAGCCTGTTCACCTCCGGTGTAACCAAAACTTCTAATCACAAAAATGTAGGTTGTATTATGTTATTTTTAAAGTATAAAATTGCAGGCCTCCTCTGAGGCCTGCAATTACATGGAGCAAAGTTGGCCATTACACATGGACTGTACTTTCAAAAAATATGTCAATAAAAAACATTGTATAGGCCTACTTTTTTTGTTAAGTTTCCACCAATAAAATCCCTCATTTGCCAAAACCAGAAAAGCTGATCCTACAGCTTTACATTATCAAAAAAGATCATTAATTTTGTGTATGAATGTGTATGTATTATTCATGTCCTATATATACAGCTCTAGAAAACATTGAGACCACTGCAAAATTATCAGTTTCTCTGGTTTTACTATTCATAGGTGTGTTTGAGTAAAATGAACAGTTTGTTTTATTCTATAAACTACTGACAACATTACTCCCAAATTCCAAATAAAAATATTGTCATTTAGAGTATTTATTTGTAGAAAATAACAACTGGTCAAAATAACCAAAAAAAGATGCATTTTTTTCAGACCTCAAATAATGCAAAGAAAACAAATTCATATTCATTTTCAACAACAAAATACTAATGTTTTAACTTAGGAAGAGTTCAGAAGTCAATATTTGGTGGAATAACCCTGATTTTTAATCACAGCTTTCATGCGTCTTGGCATGCTCTCCACCAGGCTGTCACATTGCTGTTGGGTGACTTTATGCCACTCCTGGCACAAAAATTCAAGTAGCTCGGCTTTGTTTGATGGCTTGTGACCATCCATCTTCCTCTTGATCAAATTCCAGAGGTTTTCAATAGGGTTCAGGTCTGGAGATTGGGCTAGCCATGGTCTTGATCTGGTGGTCCTCCATCCACACCTTGATTGACCTGGCTGTGTGGCATGGAGCACTGTCCTGCTGGAAAAAACAATTCTCAGAGTTGGGGAACATTGTCAGAGCAGAAGGAAGCAGGTGTTCTTCCAGGATAACCTTGTACTTGGCTTGATTCATACTTCCTTAACAAAGACAAATCTGCCCAATTCCAGCCTTGCTGAAGCACCCCCAGATCATCACCAATTCTCCACCAAATTCCACAGTGGGTGCGAGACAATGTGGCTTGTAGGCCTCTCCAGGTCTCTGTCTAACCATTAGACAACCAGGTGTTGGGGAAAGCTGAAAACTGGACTGACCAGAGAAGATGACCTTACTCTGGTCCTCTCAGTGGCTCCCAAAGTAGGGGTCAGGACCCCCTGGGGGGCCACGAGACAGAGTGGGGGGGGTCGCGAGATGATTTCCAGAAATCAAATAAAATTTTAAAAGGATTAGAAATAGCACATTTTGGCCATCATTTTAACAAAATATTAAAATAGTAGTTCAATTATAAATAAAACCATGCAAATAAAAACAGGCATCAGCCTTTCGATTTTCCTTGTCCCCTCGTGACCCCTGAGGTGATTACGACAGATTAACGACATATTAGCAACAGCATCAGTTGCAGCAGGTCAATTTACAGCACCATGTTAAACATTCTGTGCACGTAGGTCATTTTTTAGGCTTTCAGCTTAGGATATTATTTTTGTCGAAATGAAAAGTTGGTTAATATCGAGCAAAGCAGGGAGGCCAGCAGAGAGGCCAGCAGTGGAGAGCGGAAAAGCACCACTGTCAGAAAGACCATCGACCTCAGGTACGGGAAGAGACCGGCATGTGAATAACATGTGTCTGTGTTGGAATTCAACAAACACTGAAATGGAATGGCTGCCGTGCATGTAGAGATGCTGATTTAACAAAAATGTGTAGTGGTGTCTTAATTTTTTCCAGAGCTATACAAAACAGTCAGATATTTTTGCCAAATAAACTGAGAGGTTATCTTCTGTAATTGTTGCAAATAAAACCCATCTTTGCAGTTGGTGACAAATTAAATAAAACAATCTAGTAAAATGGTAATATACGCATGAATGAACACACTAATTTCTTAAACTTTACAAAAAAATGGGCCTACATATTGAAAATATTATTATTTGTGGGTCTTCTACACAATACAGTTTTTTTGCAACTTCTAATTTGACCGGAAGTAGAAGCACTTGGACATATAACTTAATAATGAAAAATCTGACTGACATAGAATAAAGTTACAGTGCCCTCAACTAATATTGGCTACCATGGTAAATGAGCAAAATGGGCTGTGGAATTTTTTTTTTTACTGTTTATCCTCTTGGTCTTTCATTCAAAATATTCACAAAAATCAAACCCTAAATTGAAGTAAAATGAATGAAAAAAAATTAAATGTGAAATAAATGAAACAAATATTTTTCTCCAAGACATGTATGCAATAATTATTGGCCCCCATAGAAATTCTCAGGAGTAAAAGCTAACTGAAGTTCATTCCCATTCATATTTTAAATTTTGAAGTTCACCTGAGTGATAGAGTAGTAAGTCATGACTTCCTGATTTACTAGGCTATAAATATGAGGTAACACAGGCCAAATTCCCATAGTCATCCATCACTATGGGAAAGACCAGAGGATACAGTAATGATGTGAGACAAAAGGTTGTTGAGCTGCACAAATTAAGAAACGGCTGTAAGAAAAATTGCTCGATGGTCAAAAATTGTCATTTCCACTATCAGGGCAATAATTAAGAAGTTTAAAGCAACTGGAGACATTGCCAATCGGCCAGGTAGAGAATGTGTCTACACTGACCACACACAGAGTGAGGAGGATGATTTGAGGGGCCAAAGAATTTCCAAGGATCACAGCTGGAGATTTGCAGTCATTGGTTGGGTCACTGGGTCAAAAATTCTCCAAAACTATGATAATCTCACAATCTACATAACCACACGTTGTTTGGGAGGGTTGCCATAAAAAAGACTTTGCTGTATTTTTAAACAATAAACTCAAGTACCTACAGTTTGCAAAACGCTACTGGAACTTTCAATGGAACCCTATTCTATGGTCAGATGAGCCTAAAATACGCTTTTATGGAAACAAACACCAGAAGCGGGTTTGGCGTAGACTGAAAGATAGTCATACAGAAAAGTACCTCATCCCCACTGTGAAGTATGGTGGTGGACCTTTGTGTTGTGGGTCTGTTTATCTTCCAAAGGTCCTGGATGACTAGTTAGGAAGGATGGTATCATGGAGTCCATCAAACACCAGCAGAAATGTAATCAAAACCTGACTGCCTCTGCCAGGAAGCTTAAACTGGCCTCTGTTTGGATCTTCTAGCAGGACATTAATCCTAAACACCCCTTATAATCAACACAAAAATTGCTCACTGACTACAGAATCAAGGTTTTGCCATGGCCATCCCAGTCGTATGACCCAAACCCTATGGAAAACCTCTGGGGTGAGCTGAAGAGGAGAGTCCATGAGTGGATCTGGAGAGATTGCAATAGGAGGAATGGTTTCAGATCCCTTGCCATGTGTTCTCCAACCTAATTACACATTGTAAAATACTCAGAGCTGTTATCTTGGCAAAGGGAAGTTACACAAAGTATTAAATGAAGGGGTGTCAATAATTGTGGCACACATATTTGAGAAATATATTTGTGTAATGACAAGAATTTCATTTTTCTTTCAATTGGTTTCACATTAATTAAAGGTTAGATTTTTGTCTCTTAGCCAAGGGCGTAGGAGCAGGGGGCCGAGATTGTCCCCCCAATGTCAAAAGCAGGTAAATTCTAAAGGACATGGCGAAAAATGTGTCCCCTATAATATCAAACTCACTCATACGCTACTATTCCAAGAACAGGTACAGTACTGTCTGAGGCAAGTTCATCCCTGGGTTTAACAGAGCAGTAACCAATGTGGTCAGTCAAGTATACCTGTTTTTTCTAACTTATAATCAAATATTAGTGAATTCGATTATTCACAATATTACATAGTTAGTACGCTAGGTAGTTAATACGTTAGTGTTGTACTACTAGCTAGCAAGCTAGTACTGCAAGGTTTGCTATCAGACTAGTAATGTAAATACTGTATGCAGACCATAAAAATATTTTAAACGTACAAAAATATCAATAACGGCATTTTATTTGCAGCAAATATTGAAATCTAGAAAGTTCTAAGATTAGGGCAGAGTTCCTTTACGGAAGAGAATGCATGCCAATAATGTCGAGTTGGGATTCAGCCGTGAACTAGCCAGCTGTGCTAGCTAGCTAATACAATGTGCTACGAAATTCGATGGCTATACATAATAATGTTACGAAATGGTAAATATTTGCCTTACCACACATGTTCCAATGGAATACCGTAGTCTTCTAAGTGAAAACTGTCTCGAAGCAGTGCAGTGGTTGATGATGTTCAGAGATGTCTGGCTCGCTACAACTTTTAAAGCGAGGGCAGCGTGAAGCAACCACCACTCCGCCCCTGTTTCTGTGACAACTTGAACCACCCACTTTTTCCAGACTGATTCTTCTCCATCTTCAAATTAGACATTACATTACTCTGTACCTTCCTTTCCCCTTATCACAATACATATTTACAGGTCTACATGTTTCCTGGCTTCTCATACTGAAAATCTTTTGTTAATCATCATATCATTATCTGCTTCTTCTATTATTTTAAACAATGTTATTAACTGTATGGACTAAAATTTTGTGCAAGCTCTTTCAATCGTTTTGTCTAACCCCGTCGACGCTGTGGAACACTTACCCCATAATTATTTAAATGGTGTGTCTCAACAGTGTTTACTGGCTGCTTTACATCACCATTCCTGGCTAGGCATAACAAAGGGTGGACTACAGGAGTCGATTATTGATACAGTGCTTTTCACTATCTACATTATTATTGTAGGAAGACTTGTTTAAATATTCGAACCTTTCGTCCCGGACGGTCCCGGACAACAGTTTCGGTCCCGCACAGAAAAGGTATTTTTAGTGCCACGTTAAATAGCTAGCTTAAGATATAATATTTTAACAGAACCATGTATTCAACATATATTTAATCTAAAAATAAATATTTTATTTAACCAATTATATAGAATGTGACGCCTGTTTCTGCTAATATCTAATCTGAACAATAATGAAATAAGTAGTTAAATAGGCCAATGCTTTGCTTTGTTATTGTCTTTCTGTGAGGCTCTCTTCCAAAATGAGCTGCCCATCCAGTTATAGGCTAGCTAATATTTCGTACAGAATTGAAATTCGTATCGAAGTTGTAGCGCTGTAGTTTGAGTGTCAAAACTATCTAACTTTAATAGAAGGATTTGGGAGAATTCTGAGGTAATTTTGTGTTAGGGTCAGCAGGCAACGTCTGGGTCTCAGCGTTCCGTTTTTCTATTGAGTCAGTGGTATCGCACCACATTCGGTCGTTCCAACTCTTTCCGTTGTGAGTCTTTGCGGCCCTGTTCTATTGCTTTATTTTCTTTATTTTATCAGGGATCTGTTTGTTAGATCGGATGGAAACCATTACGAGAATCTAAAGCAAACGATACACATCGCCATTCGAATAGAACAAGCCGCGTTTTCACACCACGTCACGCGTCAATCCGCAAACCCGCCCTAAGTCCTAAAGTCCGGGGCTTGGCACCAAAACTGATAGCCGGGCTACTCGGCCCCGACTGGCCCTTGCCCGTGTCGGTGGAAACAGGAAAAATCTGGACTTTAGGGTAAAACACCGGTGTTTGGCACCAGTGGAAACAGGGGTGGACTGAGACAAAAATTTAGTCCTGGCACTGTAGACACACCAGTCCACATTACCATGCCTGCACATCCCCATCCATGGCCACACATTCACTACTTAGGTTTGTGTACAGATGGTAGTGCTACTAAAATAATATATAAGCAGTACAGTATATCAGTTATTTAATCAATTTAATCTATAAGTGACTGGCAGATGATACTCAATACTTTTTAAAGAGCACATTTATAACAATGCACACAATGTCTGATTCTTCTTGTTCCTCTCTGTTGTCATTCTGAACTTTGCCTGTCTGTCTGATTCACCTTGTTATAAGGTACAATTAAGTTTAAATCTATCTACAGTTGTGCTCAAAAGATTGCATACCCTTGGAGAATTGGTAATATATGTACCATTTGTAAAGAAAACATGAGTGAGCAGGCAAAACACATCTTTTATTTATTACAGGATTCTCATTCAACTGTAGGTCATAACAGAATGGCACAATAATAAAATAAAGCATGGCAACAAAGAAAAAAATGAACTGACCCCTGTTCAAAAGTCTGCATACCCTTAGTTCTTAATACTGTGTATTGCCCCTTTAGCGTCAATGACAGCATGCAGTCTTTTGTAATAGTTGTCTATGAGGCCCCGAATTCTTGCAGGTGGTATAGCTGCCCATTCATCTTGGCAAAATGCCTCCAAGTCTTTGGTCGTCTTGCATGAACCACACATTTGAGATCTGCCCAGAGTGGCTCGATGATTTTAAGGTCAGGAGACTGTGATGGCCACTCCAGAACCTTCACCTTTTTCTGCTGTAACCACTAGAGGGTCAACTTGGCCTTGTGCTTAGGGTCATTGTTGTGCTGGATTGTCCAAGAGCGTCCCATGCGCAGCTTTCGTACAGAATAATGCAGATTGTCTGCCAGTATTTTCTAATAACATGCTGCATTCATCTTGCCATCAGTTTTCACAAGATTCCCCGTGCCTGTAGAGCTCACACACCCCCAAAACATCAGTGAGCCACCACTATGCTTCACAGTGGGGATGGTATTCTGTTCCCTATAGGTCTCTTTGACCCCTCTACAAACATAGCGCTTATGGTTGTGACCATAAAGCTCTATTTTGGTCTCGTCACTCCAAATTACAGTGTGCCAGAAGCTGTGAGGTGTGTCAAGGTGTTGTTGGGCATATTGTAACCAGGCTTTTTTGTGGCATTGGCGCAGTAAAGGCTTCTTTCTGGCAATTCGACCATGAAGCTCATTGTTGTTCAAGTATCGTCGTATTGTGCTCCTTGAAACAACCACACCAGCCTGTATTTCTCCTAATGTTACCTGTGGGTTTTTCTTTGGATCCCAAACAATTCTTCTGGCAGTTTTGGCTGAAATCTTTCTTGGTCAACCTGACCTTGGCTTGATATCAAGAGATCCCTGAATTTTCCACTTCATAATAAGTAATTGAACAGTACTGACTGGAATTTGCAAGGCTTTTGATATCTTTTTATATCCTTTTCCATCTTTATAAAGTTCCATTACCTTGTTACGCAGGTCTTTTGACAGTTCTTTTCTGCTCGCCATGGCTCAGTATCTAGCCTGCTCAGGGCATTCATGTGAGAGCTAACAAACTCATTGACTATTTATACACAGACACTAATTGCAATTTAAAAAGCCACAGGTGTGGGAAATTCAACTTTAATTGCCATTTTCACCTGTGTGTGTCACCTTGTGTGTCTGCAACAAGGCCAAACATTCAAGGGTATGTAAACTTTTGATCAGGGCCATTTGGGTGATTTCTGTTATCATTATGATTTAAAAAGGACCCAAACAACTATGTGATAATAAATGGCTTCATATGATCACTATCTTTAAATAAAAGATCATGTAAAAGTTTTTTGCATGATCAGTCATATTTTCAAAATCAATGCCAAACTTTCACAATTTCTGCCAGGGTATGCAAACTTATGAGCACAACTGCATCTTTAAGTATTTGTTAAAGCGGGGAGCAACATAGAATCATTCTATCATTTTACTTACCATGTGAGAATAATGAGCACTGTGTAGTCAGTCTATAGTGACATTGCCTGCCTGTTTTCTTTGTCACCAGATTGCACCATACTGGTGATTGGCATGCGTACCAAAATGTTTGTCTAAACAATATAAAGAGCAGGTTTAGAGCCTAATCGTTGAACGAAATACTCCCAAAATGTTGTCATAATTTTCCTCTAAACGAAGCAATATGTGCCATTGTTGAAAACAAGCCGTGTTAGTCATCTGAATATTAAAACAGGAATGCTATAATCGGCGTTCAGCATGCAATCCTGAAACCATTCCCTTTCTACATGATTTTGGAAAAAGGAGAAAAACAACTCGAATGCATACTGATAGCCTAGTCTAACCATCCACATGAACTGTTTTCTACATTCGGTAACATCAATTCCTCCAAAAGACGATTCATACCACTCACTTTTTCCCCAACAGAACATCTTCCTTTGACTCTAAAAGTCCATTGAATATTTCAAGACAATCTACAGCGAAAAAAGACTGCAAATAAACTCCAAAATTCTTGAGTAGAGAACTTAGTTCACGATTATGGTCCATCCACAATGCTGCGACGCCCATGATTTTTTTTTAAAAGACTATTTTATTTTTCTCTTTTTCAAGCCTTTTTCCACTACATATTGTGCTATATCCAAGATCTGGATAAGCCAAGCACAAAGAGGGACTGATCGAATAGCCAATAGAGAGGTGTGTTCTATATTCCAAAGATCTGACAAATGTAATCGATTCTAAAATTAAATGATCCTCCCTTGGACTAAAAAAATTATAACAAAACATATGTTGAAATATAACAAAAGTTCTAGATATAGCCACATATTAGTTGTATTTAGTTTAATAGCTAGTTTACTATGCTCATATTAGCATCTAATGTAATAGGCCTATCAATTGGCACTGATATTGAATGAATTGCTTAAAATTATTGATTTAATGTTTTTAACTTAGGACTTTTGCATGGTTAACAAAACATATTAAAAGATATTAATCAAGAGTTATTTATTATTGTAATAAATGTTAATATATAATTTTTTGCCTTTGTATATTGTTACTTTAGAAACAAGCAATCCTTGCTCCAGGATGAAATGTCTGAGGAGGCATTTTTTTATCAATGGGGAGCGTATCTAATTCATACACCATTTGCAGTGTTTATGGGGAAACAATAGTCGGGTAAAACGCCCCATTTACTCAGTTTGGTTTTTGATTAAGTTCCAATAAAATAGAATAATTCTGCCCAATAATTTTATTCTAAATGTTTTTGTCTGACTTTTGTCAATATGTACATATCTAAATCTGACCAAACATTGCTTTTTTTGAGTCAGTTAGCTCACCCCCCTTACATTTTACCCTACTGTATACATCATTATGCAGATTACCCTGTTGTGTATTTTATCTGCCAATATATTCAATGTAGAAAGCCTTGTTGAACTCAATTAGCTGGTGCAGATTAACAAAGTATAATTTATATGATGATTCGTTCATCATACTGATATTGCATAGTGCCCTCAATGGTTGCATATAAATATTAGTAATCTGGACTGATGATCCTGTACTTTAAAAAGCATTTGGTTTCATGAGAAAAGTTACAAGGTTGTCACTTGCAGTAAAGTTCAAGTTGTATTACAATCTTAGCAGTCAATGCAAACTGAAATGCACGAGCATGCCAAGCAAAAAATTAAAGACCTAAAAACCTTTTGAAGAAGAGTGGATGGTAATTCATTTAGAAGTTGAAGCAGTTCGGATGGTATTAACTAGGATTCGATGAAACGTTGATGTCGGCTGCTACCAACTGTTACTGAACAAGTAGAAATTTATGATAACCATTCGGCTCTGTTTGAAGAAGATTGCAAAACTGAAGGGTACAATAGTAAGTAATACAAAAGTAAGTAATAGGTTATAGTATGGGATGGAGCTGAATGTAAATTAGAGAGCAAAGTGTGCAGTGGATATAAAAAGTCTACACACCCCTGTGAAAATGCCTGGTTTTTGTGATGTAAAAGAATGAGACAAAGATAAATCATGTCCGAATTTTTCCACTTTTAATGTGACCTATAATGTGAACAATTCAATTGAAAAACAAACTGAAATCTTCGAGGGGGTAAAATGAAAAATAAAAACCTTACAATAACCTGGTTGCATAAGTGTGCACACCCTCTTATAACAGGGGATGTGGCTGTGTTCAGAAATAACCAATTACATTCAAACTCATGTTAAATAGAAGTCATTACACACCTGCCATCATTTAAAGTGACTCTGATTAATCACAAATAAATTTCAGCTGTTCTAGGAGGATTTTCCTGACATTTTCTTAGTTGCATCTCAGAACAAAAGCCATGGTCCGCAGAGAGCTTCCAAAGCATCAGAGCGATCTCATTGTTGAAAGATATCAGTCAGGAGAAGGGTACAAAATAATTTCCAAAGCATTAGATACCATGGAAGACAGTGAAGACAGTCATCATCAAGTGGAGAAAATATGGCACAACAGAGACATTACCAAGAGCTGGACATCCCTCCAAAATTGTTGAAAAGACGAGAAGAAAACTGGTCAGGGAAGCTTCCAAGAGGCCTACAGCAACATTAAAGGAACTGCAGGAATTTCTGGCAAGAACTGGCTGTGTGCTACATGTGACAACAATCTCCTGTATTCTTCATATGAATGGACTATGGGGTAGGGTGGCAAGCCGGAAGCCTTTTCTTACAAAGAAAAACATCCAAGCCTGGCTGAAGTTTGCAAAAACAGACATCAGGTCCCCCAAAAGCACGTGGGTAAATGTGTTATGGTCTGATGAAACCAAGGTTGAAGTTTTTGGCCATAATTCCAAAAGGTATGTTTTATGCAAAAACAACATTGCACATCACCCAAAGAACACCATACCCACAGTGAAGCGTGGTGGTGGCAGCATCATGCTTTGGGGCTGTTTTTCTTCAGCTGGAACCGGGGCCATAGTCAGGGTGGAAGGAATTATAAACAGTTCCAAATACCAGGCAATTTTGACACAAAACCTTCAGGCGTCCGTTAGAAAGCTGAAGATGAAGAGGAAGTTCACCTTTCAGCACGACAACAACCCAAAGCACACATCCAAATCCACAAAAGCATGGCTCCACCAGAAGAAGATTAACGTTTTGGAATGGCCCAGCCAGAGCCCAGACCTGAATCCAATTGAACATCTGTGGGGTGATCTGAAGAGGCTGTGCACAGAAGATGTCCTCGCAATCTGACAGATATGGAGCGCTTTTGCAAAGAAGAGTGGGCAAATACTGCCACGTCAAGATGTGCCATGCTAATAGACTAATAAAATCAAAAGGTGCTTTAACAAAATATTAGTTTAAGAGTGTGCACACTTATGCAACCAGGTTATTGTGTTTTTTATTTTAAATTTTTCCCCCTCAAAGATTTCAGTTTGTTTTTCAATTGAATTGTTCACGTTATAGGTCACATTAAAGGTGGAAAAAGTTCTGACATGATTTATCTATGTCTCATTCTTTTACATCACAAGAACCTGGCATTTTAACAGGGGTGTGCATACTTTTTATATCCACTGTAGTTCTAAACAAGGAGCTTCCTGTGTCATGTTCAGTAGGCCTGATTTGGTCATTTTGAGTTGTTTCTGTGGCTTACA
Source organism: Esox masquinongy (assembly GCA_016801175.1). NCBI lineage: Eukaryota > Metazoa > Chordata > Actinopteri > Esociformes > Esocidae > Esox > Esox masquinongy. Next base: position 39,050 of record JACXGI010000262.1, read on the forward strand.
CACTCAGTTGCCAGTTTATTAAGTACACCACCCTATTCACAAACATGGATTGATATTACGGCCCATGAGTAAGGTGGCAAAACGAGACACCCAGGCACACATACTCATCTATGCGTGTATTCATATGAAGAGAAAGTTCTCCTCAAGAGATATTAGACACATCCTTGATGGGATTGCAATCAAAGCATGACAAACCTAACCCTTGTTGCTCCTAGATTGTTATTGTAAACAAGAATTATTTCTCTTAGTAAACTTACCATGTGAAATAAATCATTTTAAACTACTACAATAATCTTTGGTGTTTTTTCCATTCTCGCTTGTTTAGTCAGAGGGAAAATGGTTTATCGAGGATGGGCCATTTTCCTTTGATGAACATTTTTCTTTTGAAACCCTTCTATGTGACTGAAATTATTCAGATCTAACGGGTGAAATTGTTTTAAGAAATCAAGGTTAATAGTGTTAGTTAATAGTTAATAGTTAAGGTTAATAGTTAATAGAGTGTTGAATGCCGTAACTCGGTGACACCAATTTTGTTTTCCAGTAACATCTGAATGTGGTCCAGGAGGACATAGTATGAGTTGTCATTATGTGATTTTACACATAGCTCCCCGCCCTAGTTGGGAGTACAACACACATATCCTCACCAGTCACTTGTATGAAATAACAGGACCTCCGCCCCTTGTGAACACATCTGTGTGGGTTGGTCGCAACTGGATGATTGTGAGAAAGACTGTATGTTTATCTGACTGTTTGTTCCACGGTGTGTATGTATGTGTATCAGTGCAAACTTGCCGTGCTGATATTCATTACACTTGCATTCATTACTCTTACTATACGTGGCCTTCGAATGGTAGACCTACATAAGTCAAGGGTGAAGCTGCTATAGCGAAGTACTGCTCTGTGTCAGAGGTCTTGTCTAGACCTAGGTGTCCACGCATATTGAGATCATAAAATATGTGAAGTACATTTTGAATTCTCATTTTGGTACGTTGGCTCAAGTAAAGGACTTCAAATGTATGTGTTTGTAAAAGTAGTGTCCTTACTCACTGTAAATCTCTGATTGAAAGGAAATACCCTTCCCATGAGTGGGATTTCAGAATTCAGTGTTCTCTCAGTGACTAAAATGCTATATGCTATATGAAGTAGGTGGTATGTAAAACAGATGAAGATATCGTCCAAGGCGTCATGAAAGCTGTTGCAATGAAGTGACAGCCAATAGCAACATTCTACTTCTAACAAGAAAGAAGAGTCCAGTGTGAGGGAAAGTCCCTTCAGTCTTTTTTGTTTTTACTAGTCGTCTGTTGCTTCTCCTATATCTCTTGGTGTGGCCTACAGATTGGTTACTCCATAACAGTGAGTCACAGCTTCAGTAACTGGCTGGATGGCAGGACAAGGACAGGTTGGACAACTGGCTTCAGATTAACTCCAGACGTCCCAGAGGAAGGAGAGGTGTAGGAAATGACACACTATGCCATCACTTTGTAAAGATTGGGTGAGGGGAGTTGATTACTGGAAAGTATGGGTTGTGCCCTAAGACTGGTTGGTTTGAATGAAGCTAAGGAAACATATCGTAGGTGGAATGGCAACCTATATGTTTTTCATGAACAACTGTGCTATTTATGTTCCCCAGTTTCATTAACAAGGAAATATAGGCAGAACCACAAAGTATTTCAGTCAGAAGTTAACATTTCTACTTAAATAGCAATAACCTTCAAGATTTAATGAAATCCCTCTATTTCAGCCCATGAGATGGAGCTTTCCACCATCCAATGGATAAAATTTCTGTTACTAAAAATATGCCATCTACTGGTAATCATCTGTATTTCTGCTAAGGAAATGGCCATCAACTCAAGAGTGCTATGGCTGCATGTTTCTATTGCTATCAGCCGTTTACTGATTTTGCCTTAGGTAATGCTTATGACATCCACTAGCAGTTCAATTTCTAAATAAAAAAAGTCCATGTTTCCCATCTGTTCATTAACCTCTGCCATGCTGACATTTTTATCTGTTTCTAGAAGGTTCATGGTTCACACAGATCTTTGAAGGAAACAGATGCTGATGGTTGTTAAGATTTCATTTTTATTTCGATATTTACATCAAAGTCCATGGAAAACATATGGACAGCCTTATATATGGTTTTATTTCTATATATATATATATAAAAAGAAAATATAGAAAACACCTGAAAAGGGTTAGTCAAATCATGACATACGTCACCGGAAAACATGTAGCATGTTTCAGATTAATATTCTACTGCAGTGGTTAACTGACAGTGCTCCAACTTCAAATAGGTAATCCTGATAGAAGAAATGCAGATACACAAACACACTTCTTGGAGACATGAAGGTCCAGAAATCCACAGACAATTAAAATCACTGATAGTTCAGAATGAGACTTACAAGACAACAAAAAGCATCAAACCACTAACACGGTGTGGCTTTTACAGTCTTCGGCACATACATTTAAGTAATTTAGCAGACTTTTAAATCCAGAGTTTCTTACAGTTCAAACTGAAATTTGAACAGTTGCCTTACAAGGCTAAGGACGAGGCAAAACAAAATGGCACAGGAACCACACAGACACACAAATAAAACTACCTTTTAGTGCAAGGGAGAAATCTACAAATCCACATACAGTATCTAACAGGAGGATTTTCTTTAAGACATTTGTCAAGATTCTCAGTTTCCGTCACAGACATTGAAGGGATATAATTCCAGCTGATATGAAGGTCGAGGGAAGTAAGGGTGGATGCCTCTAGTCGGACTTGACCAAGCAGCAAATTGTGGAGCAGCGCTGACATGGTAGCTCTCAGAAGCCTGAGGGAGTGAGGACGTTTATGTCTCGATGTTTGAGTTTGTGCGGCCGGGCTGACCGTCTACCGCCCTCCATGGAGGGGATTTCCATCTTGGGCGGGGCCTGTTTGTCGATAGATGAGTCGTCAGCCAGCAGAGACGCTTGGGCCTTCATCACCTCCATGGGGGTGGGCTTCTGGGCCCCACGGTATGACTGAAGAGCAAAACCTCCTTGAGAGAAAACAGGACGGAACTTAGATAGGAGGACAATAACTACATAGTCCAAAACCTTACGAAAAACACCTGATAATACAACCCTTGAAGACTCCATTCACCTGTGTTTGTGTGTTCCGTACCTGGTTCGGTAATAGATTTCTGGACAACGGGGCGTGGTCCGAAGATACCCCAGCGTTCGACGGCTCCGCCCCCCTCACCAGTGGCCATGTCTACACTGGTGTTAGAGCTGCTACTGAGGTCTGAGTTAGAGACAGACGCACTCGAGCTCTGGCCGCCAAACCAACCCCTGCATGAACAGAGAAATTCCAGATGGATTGAACCACATACAGGGGCAGCAGAACAGGCAACAAATGCTAGAGAGCCTTATACTTGTCCCCACATTTATTGAGGGTTAAAATAATTATCTCTAATAGTTATGTACACAATGTAAAAATAAAACAATCGTAATCACATGGCGTTAGGCAGTGGTTCTCAACAATCTCCTGGGAACCTCTTAATTCCATGTATGCACCTGAATCAACTTGCCTACCAATTACTGATCTGTTGACTAACCCTTGAGCTAGTTCAGGACTAAAGAATAACTGTCCCCAGGAGATTTGTGAACCGCTGATGTAAGACACACTTTTAGCATTGATTACAGCTGTGAGCCATTGTTTTACTGTCTAATAGCTTTGAACACGTGCATTGTTTAACATTTGCCCTTGTTTTTATTCCTTCAACCATTTAAGTTGGTTGTTGATCATTGCTAGGACATAACAGGCAGAGATGCCAAAACTGTAACTTAGGCAACAGGTACAAAGTCGTCTTGGTAAGCAACTTATTGTAGATTTGGCATTTTCAACATTGTTTATTAAGGAGAATATCTCCCAGTGTGAAATGTTTTACATTACTAAATAACAAAACTTCAGAGTGACATGGAATGGGATTTTGTGTATAGTCCAGCAAACCAGAAAAACAATTTAACACAAACAAACTTTAGACAAAGTCAAAGGGTGTGAACACATTCTGTAGGCCTTGAGCAAGTTGCCGAATATCAAAGCGCAGCATCTATCTTTGCACAGCTGATAAGGAATACATGGCTGCATTTACCTGCGTTTCTGTGTGGGTGAGCTCTGAGGAGTGCAGCTCGGGCTGGACTGAGCTGACGACGTTTGCCTGTCCTCCTGTCCTCCCTTCTGTCCTGCACCCAAATCCTTACTTTGAATACTCATTTTCTACAAACCATACAAAAAAAAGCAAAGGAGAAATAATATTCAAAGATACATCCTAGGCATAGATTGCGAAATGAGATTTCGAGCACCCATTGCACAATTGACATTTTACCAAATCGGTCATCGAAAATAAAAATACTTCTAACCAAACAAAATTAACAGAATATGATTGAGGTTTCCTGTTAATAACGGCTGGACTTCCTGATAACAACGCAGCGCTTCTGTACGTAAGGAAGTAGACACTGACGTGGAATGACTCCGGCATGCGGTGGTGGTGGCGGGTCTCCTCGGCCGTGAGGCCCTTGTGCGGGGTGTACCCAGTGTCTCTCAGCCCAGCCTGCTGCTCAAACTTGTACATGCTGTCCTGGGTTTGTTCTGGAAAAACACAACACCTACAGCTTTAGTGTTTCTCACGACGCAAGCTCGATTGCCATCACAGAAAACACTCTCCGCCAGTGTTTCGTTATCGAGTAACAGGATGGGAAAAGGCCACATTGTGGGTTAATAGCCTCCATTAATACGGCGATTATGATTTATCATGGGGAAGAGTCTTACTGGTCATCAGAGAGTTCATGATAACGGAGGAGGCTTTCGCCTTCACCACGACCGGCGTGTGTGGCCGGTGGCCAGTGTCGAACGCGGCAGATGTGGCCTGGGCGTCATCGAATTCATCTTCCTTTAGAACAAGACAGAACATTTCACAGTTAACAATCACACAGGCATTTCCAGGGGCATTTGATTTTGCTATGTTCCCACTTTATGAATGTATCCTTGATTATTTCCCAGCAGCCATCTCATCCCTGCAACGCTCTTGCTGAAAATGAAAGTGGACTAGAGGTGTAAGACTGCTCTGCTTCAAGCGAGCCTCGTTTCAGAGACGTGTCGCTTTTTGGGGTGCGGGGCCTTTTTTGTGGTGGCAATCACCGGGGACCCCATTCTAATCACAACCCACTTCAAATGCGATACAAAATAGCATACAAGGTGTGTTAACATCACAACCCAAGTTCATGGTGAAACATTTAAGACCCAGCTTGGCAAGTGTTTTCAAGCTCATTTCCAGCTATTGTACACATTTTGCCACAGGGCAGAGAAGACTCTAGTTTTAGAACCATTGTGGTATGGAGAGTCCCACTGATCACTGTCGGTTCTTAAACCAAAGATGTTACTACTCTCAGATGTGAGATGTCGTACATACGGATGGACACAGATCCCAATCTTAACCATGAGCAGTGAAAAGGTGGAAAACTGTTATATCAACCTCAGCTAGACGTCTGAACTTCCTGTCTGGAACCACGGGCCTTCTTCCCCACAGGTTGTTGATGTTTATGTCAGAGGGAGCTTCGGACATGGGTGCCTCCATGTTGTCATCATAGCTCATGGCACGGCGAGTCATGCCGATGGGTAGGGACATGCCTCCCATGAGTCCCTCTGGGGTGCCAGACTCCAGGGCTGAGGGGTTAAAAAAAAAGTTCAGTGCATTCCACTCACATGCATTTTTACAGTCACAATTTTTTAAATGTAGTTTGTAAGTGACTACATTTACATTTTACTCATTTGGCAGAAGCACTTCTCCATAACAACTTACATGAGCATTTAAGGTTAAGGGTCTTGCTCAGGCTGATTTTTCTATTGTTGGAAACAATGGGCTTTGGATTACCAGCCCGACACTCTAACCACTTAGCGGTAAGAGGGGGCTGGGAGTGGCTCTTTCCTTACCTGGTAAATCTCCTGACCTAGACATCGTTGCTGACGTCTGTCTGGTTACAGGTGACAATGAGGTATTGTTGGGCTCAATCCAACCTAACAAAAGATTGGACCTTCAGGGGACAAAGAGCACACCTTGAGTAGCTCCCTCTAATTTCAACAACTCTTAGCAACCTCTGCTACCATTGCACCATTTCTATCATTGCACCGTTTCCAATAAAAATTGAACATTTCAGAGAAACATTATCAATGTCAAAACGCAGATAATAAGAGCATGCAGTGTGCGATTCAGATAATCATGGCAAATGGATGTAACCTTCTGTTGAAAGCATGAGTCAGTGGCCATGACAGCGGGCAAGCATAATCAAAACAAGGTCAACTGTTTGTTTATTGATAACAATGCACTGCTGAGGAGAGTCCATTTCTCAATGCTTTGCCATTGATAAGATGTTGGGTTCTGGTGTTAAATTCTCTTGGGTGTTATTTGAGAATGCAGTGTGGAGTCCTCAGGTTGAAGCATTCACTCTGGAAGATGAACCAAATGTGGGCTAGTTTGACAGAGGCAGACGCCACCCGCTTACCGTGTACAATGTGCTGAGTGGAGGGGGTGGCCTCTACAATGGGATGGTTTTATCTGGCTCACTCGCAGGCATCAAGGCCTGCTGACAAAGCATTGTGGGAGAGGAAGAGGAGTGCAGGCCAGCAAAGCTGAAAGGGAACAGAAATACTGTAGTTAGTTGGGGAAATGACATTGGCTTTGGCCATTAGCGAAACCAAAACAGACTGTTGAGGACATGACAGCCAACCCGTCATCATCATCATCAGAGGGCTACCTCACAGTAGGCTATAGTGCAAACTGTGTGTTCTATTTCTCAATGCAGCAACAACTGTCATCGGATTATATTGACAAGAAAAAACTAACTAACAGGATGCTGCACTACACGCTGGCTGCTTGTCTGCGCCCCCTCTGTGCGCAATCCATTATATAATGGAATGGCTGGGAAAAGATGCTGCTGCGCTGATTCAGGCGGTGAAGACCGGTGATTATGGCCATAGCTATAGAAACAGCGCTCTGTGGTTCTCTGAGCATCATTGCCAAATGCATTTTGGTCGGGCAACTACATTATATCTATCCAAAACAACAATAAACTCTAACTGCAAATGAAGCAGATAGTCAGCCATATTTTCGAACTATATACGAACAACAATGGTAGTGTTCGAATGAAAAACACGATGTAATATATACAATTTAGTTTAAACTTACCAGATAAAAAAGGCCCCACGTCGATTACAACACACACGTTAAGGTGGAAGACCGTCGTAGTCTTACAATGTCAACGGGAAAGGTTTCAGAACAACTAAGAAACATCGCCGCCATGATATCCAGTTGTGATGTGATTAGGATGTTCTACACGACGGTTGTACGTGGCTTTGTGTAGTCTCGCGACAACAGGCCGAAGGAAAGGTCTACATTTCCTCAACTGAATTTTGATGTTCCCACTCATATTCTGACGCCAGTCACTGGGTGGCAGTGTGTGACTTGTTCGAACACATCAGCCATTGGACTGATAACGCTTGCACATTCAAGGTTTTGAAACACCGTTTTATTGTCTTAGTTGTAATCTAATTCCTGTGTTGTAAAATATACAAAGACCTTCCCTGTTTAACATTAAGAATTTGAAATCTCTAATTTACAGTGCTTAAAATCTCCCTGAAGATGCTGGGGTTTGCCAGTCTTATTTTTTCTGGAGAGATATCTTCAGTTTCATCTCTCCATCAAATAATGCTGTAGGATAACTGGTTTATGTTGCTTATCTTTGAGGATATTGAATGATAATCGTGGGATGGGTCAAACACAAACTTTATTCAATTACGAGCAAGCAATGGACAGAGGTACAAAAGCTATACAAATTAATGTATTCTCAAACATTTACAAGTCAATGATACAATTGTCTCAATTTTGATATATTTTGACACAGACTTCATTGTACTGTCATGGAGGACCATTAGATCTTGCAATCAAAATGACACATACAACATTTTTACATAACGTCTCACTCAGTGGGAATTCATTGATATGATTGAATATACATTACCTGTATCTATTTTACCATGGCTTTAATAAGAGAAGAAGATTAAAATAGATATTTTCATTGCATAATCCAATTTATACACAAGAGAGGAAATCACAAAATAGATTTTCAAAATCACTGAGAGTTATCTGAATTGGAGGGCTGAGCCCTAACTATCTAACAATAGGACACATTTTTCTCAACTCTGTAGAACATTTTTTGTTGTTTTAGCTGCCCATATGTCACAAAAAAAACATTTAATAATCATTATTAGTCAATAGTGGAGTGAAATAGAAACATTTAAGTAATCACTAATTCCCTAGGAAATATAATTTGTTATTTTTCTTAGTCAAATGTCTTTCCTTCTTCCTGTAAACGTTATATTAATACTGGTCATATGTGGCCATACTCACAAAACAGTCTTGCCTAACGACCGTATGTTTAATGACACGGAGGCTACCTAAATACTATCTTTCATAGGCGCTGTCAATATTCCACCTACTGTGATATGAATGAAGCATACGCTAGTCTAAAATATGTCTTAAGGGTCAAGATAAACAGAGGACCCATGTGTGTCACCAAAGCATCTGTTCCAGCATGGGCAGAGCCATTGAGGTCATGGTCATGTTAAAATAGTCATAAGGAAGGATCAGCCAATGACCAACCGGATCATCGGGATGAATCAGCCAATAAAGTTGAAAGTCCCACCGATTTGACAACATGAAATTTGTGATAAAAAAGGCTCAATGAAAATCTTCAATGAAAATCCTTGGTAGAAATTGTTTTCACCGCATTATGCCCATATATTTACTAGATACATTGACAGTGGACAGAGTCAAAATTAGTGCAAAAAAATCAGGGAGCAATTAGTGTCAATTGTCTTATCTTCTGCCAGGGACAGAATTACGATATTTAATTTTTCAGGCTCAGGGATCAAGCAACCATTTGGTTACTGGTAAGATACTTTAAAGTCTAGGCCACCTGCCCCTCCTCTAACTCCTCTGATCATCTCTATGGTCTTAATCTACATACTGTACAAAAAGTTCACGAATGAAAACTGGAGTTGTACATGTTACCATATGGGCCTGCAATTGGCCAAATTTGCCAGTTAATTAAACAGTATGTAGTACGTACATCAAGGATCCACAATGCACAATGATTCCGAGTGGGGCATGGAAATGTTACAGACGATCCACGTGTTTACATCTCTGCAATGGCAGGAAGCATGCAGGCCCTGATTCTGGCTTCTCTCCAGGCTGTGCGACATTCGGCAATCCAGCTTGATACCACTGTGTGTTTGTCTAAGTAGCGAGGGCACTTCCCCGTTTCACCTGCCGAAACCGTGTACAAGTTGTTCTGGAACCTCCAGGAGAGTGAGCTGGAGGCGTCAGGTTTCTGCTGCTCTGAGGAGACTGTCTGCGGCCGAGCGGGGTCAGAGGTGGGCTTCTCTAGATCAGCGGGGTCCACGAGGCTGAGCTCAGGGCAGCTGATTTTCCGTTGGGTCGAGGGTAAGGAACACATGCCTGGGAAGCTGTCGGTGTGTATTGGGGGTTGTGGCCGATGCCGGTTGCTTCCTCTCCCCTCATTTCTCCAGCCCTGTGAGCTGTGGGAGTGAAGGGTGGTCGAGAAGAGTGCTTCCCCGTGACCGTAAAGGTACTCCAGGGGATCAGAGACACTGGGCACCCCTCTGGCGGAGGTCCGACCTGAACCGACACACACCTCTCTCTCCAGGCCACTGCACTCACCGTGGCTATTCTCCTGCTCCAGCTGTGGGCGGCGGCTGACCTGGTAATTCAACGGCTGATGAGGCGGCGCAGGGTTCCTCAGTCTGTGGAGCCTCAGACAAGGCCTCAGAGATGCCAGCGAACCCACAGCGAGGATGTCACAGTCGGGCTCGGACTGGGGGAAGGTCGGGCGGGCGAGCTGGCATATTGACAGGACGTAGTCATGGGTCGACAGCGATTGGGCCTGGCCGTGGTGTGGGAGGTGGCGGCTGTTGGCCTGGTTCATGTCCTGGACAAGTTCTTCGTAGCCTTCCCTGATGGTGGGCAGGCCCCTTTTAGCCTGAGGTCTGGAGCGGGGACGCATGCCTTGGAAACAGGTGGGAGGTACAGGCTGGTCAGTCTCCAGGAAGAACTGTGGAATGATCAAGAGGTGTTGTTTTGCGAAGCGAATGTTAACATGTTAACATTGCCAAGAGATGGATCTACTGATGAACTTATGGTCAGTTCTAGTTAAGTTCAATGCAGGCAATGTGTAAATGACAATGTGTTTATGCTAATGAATTGAATATCTGTATATATGTGATAGTGCGTATGTGTGATTGCTAACAGGAAAGCTGAGCCTGTCTCCATGGTAACCTCACTAGTCACATCTCTGGCTTTGCTCAAATTACAATGCATTTGAAGACAAATGTGTGAATCCCACCCAACCTCCAACATATATATTACACCCACCCAACAACCCCACCCACAAACACAAAAACACACTAATACACATATTATGTATGGGTTAAAAACACATATTTAAAAAAAATACTAGCTTTGTGTGAAGGTAAAACATTAAGCGTTACCAGATCATCATGCCCCTCCCTATCCTTCCAATGTTATCAGTGGGCTTAGAAGACTGACAGACAATTGAACAGCCAACCAGTGTTACTAACCTACATTACAGATAGGGGCCAAGTGCATGCGCATAGCAAAACAAATCCCTATTACATAATCTTGTCTCCTGTCCTAAAAATATCTTAATTTTATGCAGCATGTCAAAAACAAGTCATGACGTAGAATATATTTCTTCAACATATCCCTCACGGTGGCAAAATACTTAGCTCAATGCAATTATAAGCACCTCAGCTATTACACTGAGCATCAGTGCACCTGCTTTTTACTATGTCAGTTTCCTTATTGCCTTTCTGTACACACAGTTAGGATGTAACAATTCAATATCTTTAGAGCACATACAATTATTTTTTTAGGTCTGCATATTCTGTGATCAATGGGGCAGAGCTTCCTACCTGGGTCTACGTGTTTCAGTTGGTGTCGTTTGCTTTTTTCTGCTGCCTCTCTCGCTGCCTCTAACCAAGCTGCCACAGAAATCTCTGCGCCTCCAACCGACTGGTGATCTCCAATCTCTCTCCTGCTCCAGCTACAAAAAGGAAAAAATGGTTTTATCCCCACCCCTTTTGCTCTCTCTCGTTCTTTCTGTCTTCCCCCCTCCCTCTCCTCCCTGGCTAAAAATAGTACCTCCATCTCATTCTGTGCCCGAGTGCAGTCATGTGCCAAATTGATTTTATTGATGTACAAAGGCCTAGGAGACACAGGAAAAGGGATAAGGAGTAGAGGAGAGGAGGTTAGACAGAGGGAGGAAAGAGGCTGCATCTAGAAAGGATCAGAGGATGGAGCGGAGAGAATCAGAGGACGATGGAGCGGAGGGAATCAGAGGAGATTGCGTAGAAGAGGATGAGCGCACAAGAGATGGATCCTCTACTTCATAATTTTTTCCAGGCTAAGCATGACAATAAAATGTCATTGCTCCACATTAAGTGCTTACATACAAATACTTGACATACACATTTCTTGGCATTCCTTGCTATATTTTCCCTTCGTTGAGGTCATCATAAGAAAAAACCCCTCCATGGGTGGACAGGTGAATATCGGACAGTGCTGCCTTTTCTTGTTGTGTTCCAGCGACTCCTCGTAGACGTTTGGACATCTAATAGCTCAGTAGTCATTGTTGGCTGCCAAATCTTTCAGCTCAAGTACATGTCTGCCAGCGAAAATGTCCTGGTTGAGCAAGCAGTGTGATAATGAGCAGAATGGCTTGGCGCAAACTGCATCTGAGGACACATCTTGATCTTTGACTCTCCCGTATCTGTGGTGGCAATGTTGCAATGAGGCAATGCCATTATTACAAATTTGACCTTAGGAAAATTGTGAGGAAGCGTAAAACTGGGTAAAAAATGCAATATAAAATAAATATATATGTTTTGGTTTGTTTAACAATATATCTGTTAACTTGGCTTTAAATTGCAAGAGGACTTCAGAGTGGAGTAACTTTGATTGTGTGAAGTGTTCACCTCCTGCTTGAGGGTCAGGCATCCACATGCTGACTGTAAAAGGGAAAAGGGAAGAAAATAAACATACAGCGTATGCGCAAATTATTCAGACAACTTACTTTCTGTGCACACAATACCCCATAATGACAAAGGCAAAACACTTTTTCAGGAAGTTCTGCCAATTAATGGAAAATGAAAAACAGAAATATCTAGTGTACATAAGCATTCAGACCATCTGTCATGAGACTCCACATTGAGCTCAGATGCATTGTGTGTCCTTTGATCACCCTTTTGTTGAACTTGATTAGAATCTACCTGTGGCAAATGGAATTTATAACAATAAGTGTGTGTACAGTTGGCAACCTGTCCATGTTGACTGTCCACCTTTACACTGCTGCAACTAGACCAGTGCAGTGGAGTTTCTAGAAAATATTTTACATGGGTTGGCAGAAGGGTGGCAAGTTGAAATTCAAGGGTAGCATATCATTCTATTGTTGGGTATGTTCACTTCACTTATACAAATCCAGCTACTGAAAATGGACACCGTAATGTCTTGCTAATAAATATCATACATGTTCTACACTTTGATGTTTGTGTTCAAAGTTTGGTACGAGTCTTTCAAGTATGCAAAATCTCTAGGAGTGTTGGGAGTTCCCTAAGTATTACAGTGAGGGAAAAAATTATTTGATCCCCTGCTGATTTTGTACATTTGCCCACTGACAAAGAAATGATCAGTCTACAATTTTAATGGTAGGTTTATTTGAACAGTGAGAGACAGAATAACAACAACAAAAATCCAGAAAAACTCATGTCAAAAATGTTATAAATTGATTTGCATTTTAATGAGTGAAATAAGAATTCGACACCTCTCAATCAGAAAGATTCCTGGCTCCCAGGTGTCTTTTATACAGGTAACGAGCTGAGATTAGGAGCACACTCTTAAAGGGAGTGCTCCTAATCTCAGCTTGTTACCTGTATAAAAGACACCTGTCCACAGAAGCAATCAATCAATCAGTCAATCAGATTCCAAACTCTCCACCATGGCCAAGACCAAAGAGCTATCCAAGGATGTCAGGGACAAGATTGTAGACCTACACAAGGCTGGAATGGGCTACAAGACCATCGCCAAGCAGCTTGGTGAGAAGGTGGCAACAGTTGGTGCGATTATTCGCAAATGGAAGAAACACAAAAGAACTGTCAATCTCCCTCGGTCTGGGGCTCCATGCAAGATCTCACCTCGTGGAGCTGCAATGATCATGAGAATT